>JASAMY010001007.1:0-104183 GCA_030248085.1 Paralinhomoeus sp. GSCO2_6 | reverse complement strand
CGAATAAATGAAACTACCCCTCCAAATAATTCCAAGTACCCCTACTAGACACGCATTTCTGCCCTGCGCTCAAAACTACCCATCCAAATAAATGAAACTACCCCTCCCAACAAATGAGATTTCCCCCGATTAAATGAACTTGCCCCCTGAATAAGTGAATGTGTCGAGCAAGCAAGCGCCACAAACGTCACACGAATAACATTATCAAGTACCTCCGACAAGCGTAACAATGAGTGTCTTTGCAATAGCCAGCGTTAGGGTCGAGGGTCGGATTCAGAGGGTCGAGGAACAGTGCCATAATTCGGTTCAGATGGCACACTGCACAAATGTCACTGCGATTCCATATTCAAGCCTAGACCGCGCCGCCTCGCATGCTGCGAGGACGCGTGCAATCATGATTTCAGCTCTGTGTGTGGTCCCTGTGGGCGCTGTCTGGGTAGGTATTTCAAAGGAGATGCGGTGGAGGCTCATTACCATAGATGTTTGCGCCATACCGTAACTTGTTGAACGCAGGACGCGAGCTTGTCATGGCTGGTCGAGGCGTTGCTGGCGCTCGTCGCGCTCCTCTGCGCGGCTGCGATGGCGCTCCTCCCCGAGACCAGAGACGCCCGAATGTCAGAGACCATTGAGGAGGCAGAACACGACTTGAGGAACGGCTTGAAAAGAAGACTCACTCATGTCGAGCAATAGAAGACAAACAGTAATGAGATCACTATGTTATTTTCTGAGATACAATATGCATCTGTAATCTACTTGTTCATAACGGATGCTTTTAGGGTAGGCGGTGTTGGCATACAGGTTCTTTGTCCCAACTCGGTTGTTGAATCTTCTGGCGCACACTGGAGACACAATACCTGGTCCCAATCGCATCGATCAAAACTGGTTGTCGTGTTGGTGTCAACTCCAACATACCGTAAACCCTATAATTAGCCCTTCCTTATTAGCCCCCCTTTTATTTAGCCTCTCCCCCCCCCCCCCCCCTTATAATGACACCTCCTCCTACGCAATCTCTGAGTCAGACTCCTTGCAAATTATGGGGTTTGCGGTATTACCGTAACCCCTTATGTGTCAGACCCAGGCAGCCCCACTCAGCTGCAAGCTCGTGGATTCGCAGCTTCAGTTTGCGCGTCCACTGCTCGCGCTGGCACGGGGACCAAGTTGAACTGGGACCACTACGCTTTCCGAGACGAGAAAGGTTTCACAAAGACATTAAAATCGGTCAGCACAGGCTGATCTGCACTGGTTCGCTGTTTCCGAACTAACAATAACTACAATTTGAGTTGGGCGCGTCTTTTTCAAACGTAGTTTTTTCGAGAAAAAAAAAAACGTGTATTTTTTTGAATAAATACGTCGCCGACTGTATCATATTCTTAAAAAAATACGGTCGTAGTCGTAATCTGAATCGGAGACATAAGCCTGTATTTTGTTGAATCAACCTGCAGAGAATAAAAATATTTGTAGTTAATCAATGTACCTTACATTGAAGAGCATATTGAGTTGTGTGGCGGGTCGACGTACCACAAGATGATTTGTTTTACATCACAGTTTTTATTTATTTTTTATTTATTTTATTCCCAGTGAGCATATACACGCTGTACGCAATGGACGACAACGGACGAAACACGAGACGCCGCGACACGATACAACGAACAATGAGCGATGCGAGACCATGTACATGCCACTGGAGGGCAAGGCTACGCCAGGCGAGGGCGATTTCAAAGCCTAACCCTTAAATAAATATATAGATTTTTCTTCGTCAGTTTGCTTTTGAAGGACTGAATAGAGGGGGAGACTACCGTACCAGCTGAGAGGCAATTCCAGACTGCGACCACCCGGTTTGAAAAGAAGAATCTTCGGTACTTGGGACTGAAACGAGGAAGGGAGAGTTTGTATTGGTGACCCCCTAGTGGAAACTGAGTGGAACATTATTCTTACGACGCTTTGGTTTCGCTTACGGTAGGTTTCGGATGCAGCACAGCAGCGGACGAGGACCCAACAATTGTTTTTAGCCATCGAGGTCTCCGGTCGTCATCTTGCTAGCCGTTGTGCGCGCCCTCCATCTCTGCGTCGCCTTCTGAGCTGTGCGCCCCCTCTCCCGTAGTCACTTTGTTGGCTTTGTTGCGTGCCAAAATTGTTGGGTCGCTCATTACTCCGCTTACGCACCACTCACCCACACACGCACGCACGTAAGCACACACACACTCCTACGTGCCCACTTCCGTGCTTGCGCAGTTTCACAGCGTTCGACCTACTGTATGCACCAATTTCTAAAGCTTTGGACACTTCGCTGATGGCTTACTATGATGTATGGTACATGTAAGTACGTAATCTAAAAAAATACAAAAGATACGTATTTAAAATATACCGTATTTTTAAAATAAAATACGTCGGTCCAAGTCAAAACGTATTTTTCCCCAACTCTACCTACAATGTACAGGGTGGCCCACGCAAGGTAAGTGTAACGATTTCATTGGCGCGATATGCAACCAAAATAGTTGAAATTTGTACATAGGTTAGCCAAACATATTGAATTCTATTGCTCTTTTGCAAACAACATACATAACTGGTTGCGCATCTCAACGTGCTACCACTGCTTTCAATCACCTTTTTCAGCAGCACGCAGCGGCATGCAGATCCGCATCCAAATCCAGGGCTCTAAAAAGTTGTCGAGCAGACTTTGGTTGCTAGGACAATTTTCAAAGTTGGGACACACTAAGTAAAGAAACCACTGTAAAACTAGTGTTGTAGTCTGCGCAATGGTACTAAAGGATATGCATTGTCACATTTTACCATTTGCACTCCACAGTTTGTAACTTTCGATCAAAGATTCCGTTTTGTCTAATTTTCCCAGAAACAAAATTCTATACATGTGTCTAACTTGTGTAAAAAATGCAACTATTTCGGCTGCGAATCGTGGCAGTTATGAGCAAATGAAATCGTCACACTTACGTGGGCCACCCTCTATAATCTTTTCCTTGTCTTGTCTGATTAATTTTTTGATTTGTTTACATTTTTAATGACTGAATTTTACATTGTGGCTGAATGAATGCACCATACAAGTATTTTTTTTAATTTGTAGATGAGAAACGTTTCACACAAACATTACAATGAAAAACAGCTTTTGATCAGCTCCAATCAATGGCAGTGAATTTTAAGTCAAAGTGATCACTGTCCATAACTGGTGCAACCATTGTGCCCATTGATTTGGTTTCCATTGAAAGTTTTCAGCATGACTCTTGATTGGTTGTGCGCTGTGGTCTAAGTGTTGTCGTAGAATGTCACTCCAGTCCGGCAATTGTTATGAATTGTCAAATCTGCAGAGTCATGGCGAGAAACCTGCAAATCAGCAAGTGCAGGCATTAATTATACCATTAGCACCGACTAGATTACTTTGTGCTAGTGGAGCGCGCAGAGGTGTCCAGTGAAGTACTTTAACATTCTCAAGTAAAAGTACCAATATACCTAGACTTTTTTAGAGCGACGAAGTTGTCTAAATCAGTACCTAAAGTCTAAAGTGCAATTTGCTTATAAATGCACCAATTCTTCTATAAGGGCTAATGCTGCGGCCACACACAACTCACTATCAATCACCACATATCAATCCTCCAATGCCCCTTCGGCACTATGCTTTCAACCTCTCGGTTCGTTTTCGGTTTCGGCTTTATTTTGCCTTTGGCTTTTTGGCTCTTTTGGCCAATTTGGCTCTCTTTACCCGTGGGCGCCATTGGAGTTGTATTGGGTTCCTTAGGTGATAAACAGTTCAAAGTAGCTGAACATTTAGGTATTTATGGTTGTATCTGTGTACACACCACTTATATGTAACTACTGCTTGATTTTGGTCTCTGTACAGCGCAAATTGTATGGTACTTTCTGCCCCAGGGCACTATGGCAGAGGGGGGGCACTATTGGCGGATATACCGTAGCTAGCTTTCGCTGAAGCTTGAGAAAACAATTTGGTACTGTTGGGATGACGCCCATTCCAAATGACGTTGATATTGCACATACTTGCTGTACGCATTGTCCAGTACATATTTAGTCAAAGGTAATTAAATACACTTATTGATACTTTTAATGGTTCTCACACAACACTACAAATAGAATTGTTACTTTAAAAGAGAATGAGAAACGTAAACGTCTCATTGAGACATTAAAAACAGCCATAACTAAGTAAAATTCAGTCGGTTGAGAGGCTTCACAAAAATAAATAATTGCCGATGCACTCTACTTCCATTACGTCAGAGTAACGATTACGCAACCTCTCTTGTTTTCGCCTATGCGAAATGCATTCCTTTCTTCACTTCACGTCTAGGGCCATTTGTTTGCACGTCAGTGCGTGCGTGCGTCCGTCTCATTCACCGACCGCACCGTCAGTGCGTGCGTGCGTGCGTGCGTGCGTGCGTGCGTGCGTGCGTGCGTGCGTGCGTGCGTGCGTGCGTGCGTGCGTGCGTGCGTGCGTGCGTGCGTGCGTGCGTGCGTGCGTGCGTGCGTGCGTGCGTGCGTGCGTGCGTGCGCCTCCTGTCCGTGTGTCGGTCGGCCATTGTCTTATGACGGGCGGGGAGGGATGCGCTCCGACCTCTGCGCGACGAATTCATTACGCAACGGGCGCGCGCGGGGCGGGGGGTGCGCCCTTTGACTACTGACCTACTTCTCGGCGGAGGCGGTGTCATCGCCACGCGCCATCTGCGCGCGAGTCGTCTCGCGCAGTTACTCTCTCGGCCTGCTTTAATTGGCCCCCGACGAAAGAATCCGGGACACCATCTGAGGGACCCCCCTCTGGAGCCACCTCTCTCTGTGACACCTTGGCGACACGGAATGATGATGGCTCACAAAAGGGTGTTGGTGCTCGTCGCGACGTCGCTGCTAATCAACCTCTGGATCGGGCAGAGAGTGGAAGGCAGGCAGAGGTTTCAGTTTGTAAGGCCGAGCGGGCAGCAAACGACCCCTCCACCCTGGGCAACAACGGAGTCGCTGCAGTGGAAGCGTACTGGCATCTTGGATCAGGTCGCGGGCATCGTGACGCCACATCCGTGGGAGCAGCGAAGAAATCCGTACCATGGTGAATGCCATCTTTTTTTTTTCTTGTTTACTCATAGTTTTTTTTGACTGGGTAATTTCATTTTTGAATAACTGTCTATTCCCTGATCCGATCGATGTCAGATTTAAACCATTAACGCATTTGTCTAGACGCATTGGATTGTCTAGATTCTGCCGCATTGTCTAGACGCATTGTCTAGATCGATGTCATAACGCATTTAAACCATTTGTCTAGAGACCGAATGATTGGAATCGGATTTGTATCGGTGAGTGGTTCAAAAATAAGGTTGAAATTTACCTGTTTTGACAAGGGGGGGGGGGGTGGGCATGCAGCTCTCAAATGCTTCGCTGCTTGGCCAATCGCCTAATAAACTTGGGCCCACTCTTGTACACTGCTAAATTGAGAAACAGCCCCAAGTTTTTAGGCGATTGGCCAAGTATTAAACATGTGAGAGCTGAATTTATGTTGTGCGCCCCCAGTCGAAACCTCCAAAATTTGTACCTCATCTTTGACCGACCATAACTTCACGCATACAAATCCGATATCGATCATTCCTTTTCTAGACAAAAGTCAGTGGATTCAAATTTCACGTCGGTCGGAGCAGGAAATAAAAAGTTATTCAAAAAATCAATTACGCAGTTAAAAAAAGCCTTGTTTAGAAACAGATCATGCAGGATGTGATGCAGTGTTGGTTGTGCTTAGTACTTGCAACCATACACCACAGCACGATTCCAGTGTACGCCTCCGATTGGGCCGCCTGGTCAGCCTGGTCCTTCTGTCTCAGTCACCAGCGGACCAGGGTTCGAGCCTGCAACACGGTCCGAGGATTCCGATGCCTCGGCCACAACATGGAGAGGACCGGCTGTCTGCCGCTGCCCACCACCACCGTCCAACCACCCTCGGTCGCATTCACTGGTCCACCAACGACCACACCGCTGCCCACGGTGCACGTGGAAGACTACCCTGGAGATGACCCGTGGCTCGATGAGAGGAGGTGGGTGGTTACTGATTTTGGACATTTGAAAACGCGCCCCGTCAGGGAAGGGAATGAATGAGGAAGGGGGTTGGTCTAGTGACAGGACAACGCGTGACCATATATGATTATACGATAACAGTTGCACGATAAAACGAAGTTGCACCATACGATAAAACAGTTGCACGTTCTGTGTGCCGATTGATTGTTGTTAACTGTGAACTTGATTATATTCAACAATACTTTTGCGAGCATCATGATCTTATGCCCTAGAATACAATGCCTGTCAGATAGTGTGCAAACACTCGGCGTGTGCACTCGCATGCTTGCATATGATGCAATACAGGTTCAGACTTCATTCGTTTCCACAGTCAATGTGTTTAGCATGGCAGAGATGCAGCTGTATGGTTCCACAAGTTCGCCTTGGCTGCCTCAACCTCCGAAGTATGTCATTTACATCAACGGCAAAGCTGTGGATATCAACCAATATCAGCAGCAAGGCTTCCAGACATTTCTGCCTCGCAGACAAACTGTGACTCCGAGAACCAGCACCACAGCCGCAAGAACAACCTCAACCACAACCACACCTGCAACAACAACACCACGGGTGACCACCCTGATGCCACCGAGCACTGCTTGGCGCCCAACAGCGCCACCGCAGCCGCCAGCAGCCACCAGACGCCACAGGTGGCATGAGAGCACGCCCCTGAGCCGACAAAAAGAGACCACCAAAGTTGTTCCTCCAGACGCCGCCAAAGTCTGGTCTTTTGGAGACGACGGCAGCGCTCTGCGGCCCATTACGCCTCCACCACAGGTCACTAGAGGAAGAAGCAGCATGATTACGCCCATTCCTAGAGCTCCGAGCTTTGGACCAGAGCATGTGGATTCCATTGCTCCACCTACGGCCGCCCCTTGGCCACCAGTCAGGCCAGTCCCGCGACCCCCCGCACCACCCCAGCAGAGATGGACCCCGCCCACACCCATACGCCACACGCTGCCTCCTGTGGACGAGATCGTCTACCCTTCGCCTGCCAGTCCTGCCTCAGCCCACCAAGGCAGTCAGCAAAGCGGTGACTATGGAAGAAGAGCTCAACCGCAGTGGAATGGAGAGGTTGTGCGTCACGGTTCGATTATTCGCAAGCCGTCTGAACAGGGAGTCACTCCCAATCCTCCAAAGGTGTTCGCACCCAAAGAACTGACCTTTCTGACACCGGACAACAACAGAGCTGTGAGGCCTCTTCACAGGCTGCACCAAGCCCATGCTGTTGGCAGACCGGAACTGACTGCCTATGGAGCGGCCTTCAACCCTGAAGATGTACTTGGTTATCAGGCAGAGAACGGTGGCTTCACAAACCCACCAACGCAGCCCTCCATCAGACCACAACCGCCAGGATATCCCAGACCAAGCAGACAAGGTGAACATTTGGTAAACCAAAATCATCAGCAGCCACATTCTCATGGTCATCAGCCAACTGTGCAACCGCATGGATCTGTGGGCCAGGCTGGATTTGCAACTGGACCGCTAAAGCATCAGCGACAGCCATACAATGGTGCATCAAGCCGACACCCACCAAAATGGCGCACTCCAAAGCCTCAGACAACTGCGCCAGGCTACAGAAGGTCAACAGACCGATCCACACAATACAATTCAAATGGCCATTCTGGTGCACAATCTGTACCACCCTATAGTGCAGCCGGTTATACTCGACTAACATCCAGGCCAAGCTCAAAGCCATACAATGGTCAGCCTGGTGTAACACCAGAACCGCTGCACATCTATCCCAATAGATACTCCCAAAAGGCCCGCCAAACTGGAGTCTTCACAATAGGTGGTCATCCATTGCCTTCAATTGAGGACCATCACGGCAGTGGCTACGGGTAAGATCAACTACTGTAGGTATATTTTTGGTCAATTATGATGCACTTTGTTGCTCGTTCAGACAGACGAATGGACCACCACCAACACAACAGCCACACTATGGTCCGTATTCCAGTGGTAGTGCTAGAACACCTTCATGGCAGTTGGAGAGACGCCAAACACTGTCGAGTCCATACCCAACTAGTCCACCCTCTGGAACAGCATCTTACAACCGCATTCCAAACCATCAACCTTCATACCAGAGACCAGAACCCAGCACAAGAAGGCCCTACACGGAGCCTTATGGACAAACGGCCAGCTCACCTGCATACGCAACACTTTCCACTACCCAGCCACCACCACTGCAGCCCTACGTCCCACCAACACACCATCGCACACATTCGCCTCCTGTGTACCACACAACAAAGGCACTGAACGAATATGCTGCGCGCTTGCGGTCGCGTGGTAGCGGAACCCAAAGTGGCTATGGCTCTTTGCAACCGGAGACAATTCCAAGCGGGTATCCTGGAGGTGCCAGTGGACCAGCTGGCTCTTCTAGCGGCTACAGCTCCAAGCCTGCTAGCAGGCCATCGGGCTACCCTGACCAGAAATCATCATCACCACTACCACCATATAGTGGACCGCGGCCTTCACCATCACCACCACCTGAATACGCAACAAAAAGACAGGGCTATGGTATACAACCAACAGCCAGACCGAAAAATCCCTATGGAAACCAACAAGGTGGTGGACACACTGGTAGCTCCAGCTATGGAGCAACTTTTAAGCCGGTGGACATTTTCCGTTTTGAGTGTGAGTCGAACTTATAGCATTTCTGCGTTTCTGTCAAACCGGTCGGATCGAATGTACCTAACGTGAAAATTGTCGCGTTAGGTTGACTGTTTTAATGAATTTATGAAACGTTTCTCAAATCCTAAAATTCAAACTTCCTTGTGCGATATATATTCATTCGCACTCATTCATTCGTGACATTCATGAAATCAAAAAGTAAACAAGAGGAAAAGTGGTATGTATCAACATCACAGATTACGATCAAAGATACACTTGTGTTGGCTTCTTATAGTGTCCCTTTGAAACATTCATTTTCTGCAATGTACAGAAAAAACTCTTTGTGCATGTGTACATGTACATGTGCATGTACACATACAAGTATACCATAAATCCTCCAATTGACCCTTCTTCCAATAGTGTCTCCCTCCAATAGTGCCCACGCGCGCGTACTGCAAGGTTTAAAGAATAGAGCCCCCCCCCCCACATCCAACAGTGCCCCCAGGGGTAAGGGGTACGTTATTTGGGGGATTTTACGCGTTACAC
The DNA here is from genome assembly GCA_030248085.1 of Paralinhomoeus sp. GSCO2_6. NCBI lineage: Eukaryota > Metazoa > Nematoda > Chromadorea > Monhysterida > Linhomoeidae > Paralinhomoeus > Paralinhomoeus sp. GSCO2_6. Next base: position 94,982 of record JASAMY010001007.1, on the reverse strand, counting down.
CTGAGGGCACTATTGGAGGATTTGCGGTATATATGTACATCTAAACTACCCATGCTATGTTCAGCCGAGGCGGAGTGGACCCAGTGGTCGACTTGGTCCCCGTGCAAGTGTCAGCAGCGAACGCGCACCCGCAGCTGCGAGTACACGAGCTCCCATCTGACCCGGGGCTGCCAGGGCCGCTCCTATGAGATCCAGACGTGCGACAGCGAGCCCTGTCAGCCCGTGTACCCAAAAATCCCCGACCACACGCACACGGGCTTCGAAGGGGTGCTGGACACTCCCAGCAACTACGGCATTCCGGGGAGGCCCATGGGGCCTGCTGCTGGGGCATCTAGGGAGCCTGCTGCGAGACAAGGGATCTACCTGTGACACTTATATGGACTCAGTGAAGTGAAGGGAACGTGTCGTGTGACTGTGATACCACTGCAACGACTGTAACAGTATTTTGGTGCGTAGCACAACCATAGCTGCACAGTGCTCAGTCGTGTGGCGCGAGCAGGAGTGAGACAGTGATTGTCGTACAAATCGTGAGGCTTGTGTAGCTGTGTTGTTTGTGATCTACGGTTCAGCGTATGCAAACTGGTTTGAAAGCGGTGTGGGGGGGGGGGGGGGGGTCATTGGAGGGGGGGGGGGCGTTCATTGCTAAAGTAAACAACAAAAATGCGTTTCAACAATGCTGTGCAGGCCCAATAATCGTTAGTTAAATATATGAAAAGTGTACAGTTACTGGTGATAATCGCCTTCTGTAGCGGCTAAGCAATAGCTGTTCTAGTGCGTACAGGCTTTATATATAGAGTACCCAAACGTAGAATGCCGCTTGAAAATACAGGGTGCGGCAGGGTTACCCCGCCAACTTTAAAAATTAATAACTCATGCTAGGAAGCGAATTTTTTTATGCGGTTTGTTGCATTCGAACGACAATTCGATGACATTTTTTATGTCGAAATATGAGCAAAATCGATCAATCGAACTGTTCAATATGACCGAAAGTCCCAGTTCGGTGCCGCCAGTCGAGTCGACTTCTGGGAGCTTTGTGTAAAGGCCGCCTTGACTCTTTCCTCGGTGGACTGAGTGCGCACAGGGCGCACGTCGCCGACAGGCGGCCTACTCTTTCATTTGAGCACAGTGCCTCACTCCAGCAGTTTTTTGTGGCAACCGTTGATCAAGTTTTTCCCAGGCTTCCTGTGGAAATCCCGTCCAAAACTTTCGTTGGGTTTGAGAGGCGCTTCGATTTATGCCATACCAAATAGCCAGTTTAACAAGCTCCTTTGAAGAAAAACCTTCCATTTTTTATTCTGTCTTTTGACTTTCGAATTGTATTGCTAGCGAAAGTGACAAAAGTTGCTTAAAAATCAAACTGTACAGTAATACAATTTTCTTTTATGGGTCTCGCTCATTGTCATCGTAAAAATAATCTCATAAAAATTGCCATCGAATTGTCGTTCGAATGCAAGTAACCGCATAAAAAAATTCGCTTCCTAGCGTGAGTTATTAATTTTTAAAGTTGGCGGGGTAACCTTGCCGCACCCTGTACCTGTTTTGACAAGCATTTCATTGCACAACTGGGTTCTAAAGCACGCCACTGTGCGTTCATTGGAGAGTGGGCGTTTATTTTTTCAACCTGCCCTCTACCCTGGACGTTTATTGGAGGGGGGCGTTCATTGGAGGGGAGGGGGACGTTCTTTGGAGAATTTACGGTACGTACAGTGTTACTATGATGCTTCTCTCTCTTCGTACCTTGTGCGTCGGTTTACGGTCCCAGTACTGTGTCGGTGCTTGCATCAATAAAAACAGTAATTTTTGATTTTTTTTTCTTAAGAGATGAACGACAAACAAAGTAGCACCTAGCTGATACAAGGCTGATTTATAATCGTAAGACACGATCCGCGCACCCACCATAGAATGGCGAAACGGCTTCTTTTTCTTGGCTGACGTTACATGGGTGCGCAGTAAGCAGAAGAGCATTGAGAGCAACTGACGGAGCGCGAGCGCGGCACAGCGAGCGACCGCTCTGCTGACAACGCGACCGAACAAATCGATTCGCACACCAATTATGCGTGGGTATTACTTCGCAACACTGGAAAAGGCCACTACAACGTGAAATGGAACACGGGATTCTCTGCCTGACTCAATGCTGTTTCACTGCTTCTGCGGCGGTTCTTGGGCGGTTTGTGGTGCGAAGCCGTAGTTGACGACTGGTTGGTACTCCTGCGGTGGGAAGACTGGCACCACTGCCACTCCTGCCGGCGTTGGTCCGTCGAAAGCCTGCATGGCAGAGCCGGCGCCATAGAGGCGTTTCTCCTTGAAGAAGCGATAGCAGGCGACCATCGCCCACAGCTCCAGCGCCAACAGCCCCTCTATCAGCAGCACGAAGCCAATCACAATCACTACGCCCACCGCAATGCCCGCTAAACGCGGTGACCGTGATTTGGGAAAAAAAGCGAGCACGCGGGCACGGCGAACCGATAAACATGGCGTCGCCATCGTTCCAATCGACCTGACCTGACCGGGCGTCGTTGTAGCCAGCGAGCATACCAATGACGGTCACAAGCGCTCCAAAGAAGGCGGCAACAAGGAAGAGCCCCAAACACAAGACCTAAAGCCAACCTCAGTAGTTGAAAAACCATTTCAAGGTGCGCAATGTACCTTGATGACCATCGCGGGAATGAGGAACGCGTGGCTCTCCTTATGCAGCGCCAGCCACGCGAGCGCAACCGACGCTGTCCACACGGCCGTCTGGGCGAACGAACCCAGAAAGGACAAGAAACTAGAAAGACAAAATCCAGAGGTTAGTATACATTACGTGTTGGGCGCAGGCAATGTGTTACATTGGGAGTTACGTGTTACAGGCAATGTCACCAAATACGCTGCGGCATGGGGCTATGGGCTACAGCAGCATCGCAAAGGGACGGAGGGGGCTCCACGGACTGCAGTCGCCAGGCTGCCCCCCCCCCGCCCCTTAAAAATATTATGAGAAAGCAGAATTGGCCCAAAAATTGCTTGAGTCGCCCCGGGGGAAATAGAAAGTTGACAAACCCGCCGCCGAAGCTTAGTGGAAGGAGACAGAGCATCAGAAACAGAATCACACTGTCCACCACCGCGACGATGATCGTGCCCACCTAAACCATTCCGTCCTTCTACCCATTCAACGTTTCCTTAAAAAAAGGGTCGCCGCACTTTGCCAGAGCAGGCACCGCAGAGGCACCTGTACCTCTTGCTGTACGGGTCAAACATCGGCATCGTGACAGCGGGCTGCATCCTTTAGTGACTATGCAGTAATTCTTTTTTTTTCTCTTTTTTTTTGTGGCCTGAACTGCGCTGCGCTCACCTCACCTTCTTCTCTCCACACAGCGCACTGCGGGCGCAGCAGACCGATGTGCGATTTTCTCTTCTCAGACAGAGGCCGCCGTGTGTGCGTTGCCGAACTTACTTACGCACACGGCGCCATTCGCGGCGGAGCGCAGATGCACAAACTGGTTGCATGAGATGAGATACGGAGATACCTCCCAGCCCCCCCCCCCTCGACCACGGCACAACACAAGGAACTGCGACGATGACTCCTCCTCCTTTAGTGACGTGCATCCGCCCGATGGCGTCCGCAGCTCAGCAACCTGGTTTGGGTGACAATTTTCAAAACCTGCAACCTACACAACTTTTGGCTTAGGCTTAGGTTTAGGCGTTTGCCTAAGCTTAGGCTTAGGCTTTTGCCTAGGCTGAGGCTTAGGTGTAGGCTTAGGCTTTTGCCGAGGGCTTAAGCTTAGGCTTTCGCTTAGGTTTAGGCTTAGGCTTTCGCTTAGGTGCTTGTCTACACAACTTATGCAACCAACACAACTTGCGCTTAGGCTTAGTTCAGGCTTAGGCTTGTCTAGGTTGTGTAATTGCAGGTTTTGAAAAGGTTGCCGGTTTTGTAAAATGCCTGTTTGGGTGGGTGGGGGGGGGGGGAGAGGGCATCCGCTCAGAAAGTGTTTGCGAGTAGTGGTGCAATCGCATGAACAACACACACACACACACACACACACACACACACACACACACACAGTTATGATGTACTTTTCTGCTTCATTCAGCCAGACAAATGGAACTCGAACAACACAACCGGCACAGTATGGTCCATATTCTGGTGGTAGTGCCTCGAGGCAGTTGGAGAGACTCCAACCACAGTAGTTTCCTTACCAGACTAGTGCACGCTCTGGAACAGCATCATACAACCTCATTCCAAACCTTAAACCTTTATACCAAAGACCAGAAGATCCCAGCACAAAAAGGCCCTACACGGAGCCTCATGGACAAACGGCCAGCTCACCTGCATACGCAACACGTTCCACCACCCAGCCACCACCACTTCGCCCCTACGTCCCACCAACACACCATCGCACACCCTCGCCTCCTGCGTACCCCACCACAAAGGCACCGAACGAATATGCTGCGGCCTTGCGGTCACGTGGTAGCAGAACCCAAAGTGGCTATGGCTCCTTGCAATCGGAGACAATTCCAACCAGTTATCTTGGAGGTGCCAGTGGACTAGCTGGCTCTTCTAGCGCCTACGGCTCCAAGCCTGCTAGCAGGCCTGTGGACTACCCCGACCAGAAACCATCATCAACACCACCATATAGTGGACCACGGCCTTCACCATCACCACCACCTGAATACACAACAAAAAGACAGAGCTATGGTACACAACCAACTGCCAGGCCGAAAAATCCCTATGGAAACCAACAAAGTGGTGGACACACTGGTAGCTCCAGTTATGGAGCCACCTTTAAACCGGTGGACATTTTCCGTTTTGAGTGTAAGTCGAACTTATGGCATTTGTGCGTTTCTATCAAATCAAAGCTGTCGAATAAAAATTGTCGCGTTGGGTTGTGCGATATGTTCATTCGCACTCACTCATTCGTTGTAAACACATTGATAATTCAAAAAGTAAACAAAAGGAAAAGTCGTATCAGCATCACGGATTACAATCGAAGTACCTATGACGAGCTGCCGACTGTAGACTACTCTGTGTTTCCTGCTTACAGTGTCTCTCTGAAACGTTTCTGCAATGTACAGAGGAAACCTTTTGTACATGTACATGTGTACAGTACATGTATGTACATGTACACATACCTACATGTCAGCACATGTGCATCTAAATTACCATTGTTTAGCTGAAGCGGAGTGGACCCAGTGGTCGACTTGGTCCCCGTGCAAGTGTCAGCAGCGGACGCGCACCCGCAGCTGCGAGTACACGAGCTCCCATCTGACCCGGGGCTGCCAGGGCCGCTCCTATGAGATCCAGACGTGCGACAGCGAGCCCTGTCAGCCCGTGTACCCAAAAATTCCCGACCACACGCACACGGGCTTCGAAGGGGTGCTGGACACCCCCAGCAACTACGGCATTCCGGGGAGGCTCACAAGGCCTGCTGCAGGGTCACCTACTGAGCCTGCTGCAAGACAAGGGATCTACCTGTGACACTTATATGGCTCAGTGAAGTGAAGGGAACGTATTGTGTGACTGTGATACTACTGCAACGACTGTAACTGTATTTAGGTGCGTAGCACAACCATAGCTGCACAGTGCTCAGTCGTGTGGGCTTGCGCGAACAGGAGTGAGACCGTGATTGTTGTCGTACAAATCGTGAGGCTTGTGCAGCGGTGCTGTTTGTGACACGGTTTAGTGTATGCGTGCTGGATTGAAAGAAGTGTGTGGGGGGACTCGCTACAGACCCTTTGTGTAAACCGGCCAACAACTTTGTCTGCGGCGCTGTAAGGCGATTTACCATTAACATCGTCTCGGTCTGGACTCTCTGGCCCATTTTTGTGCTGACGCGTTGCCTCCGGTTTTTCACTAATCTTTGGTTGAATGCGCGCCTTCAAGCGTGTTTAGAGCGTACTGTTGCCATTGTTTTCGACGTATTCCGTACGTGCCCCTCGTCGTCCAGCATCTCGGCCGCAGTCGTCTTTTCCTGTGCCCCAGCCGCAGAAGGCCGCCGCCAGCGGCGCAGACGCCACTACAGGAGCTGTCGACAGCGCCGCCGTCGACATGCCGCGTCGGCGTCGGCGGGCACCACGCGCTGTCGTGTCGACAGCGGCGACCGTGACAGCGTAGATTTTCCCGCGTCTTCAGAAGTTTAGAGAGCTGCTGCCATGCAGCACCGCCGTTTTGAATTGTTATAAGGGCGGTCGTCTGCGCGGGCAGCAAGGGTGGCGTGCTTTCCAAACAGACCGCGCCGCCTACACCTGGGGAAAGACGCATTTGAACTCTTCTAACTCTTCCTTATTTTCCCATTTCCCATTTACCCTTATCCAACACCAAACAAATTTTTGAAGGACACGGCTATAGTAAAGCGTGACTACGGTAGCGCGCGCGTTCAACACGAGACCGATGAAGACCGATGAAGACCGAGCAAATGTTCAAAGTTCCCAACATCGTCGCGGACTCGGTCTCGACTCGACCTTTCATGGGAAGACCGAGACTGAGACCGATGGAAAGACTGACGTTAGTTGTGAATCAGCCTTAACGGTGTGGTGGCCAGCAGAGGCAGGATGTCGAAAGACTGAAGTGTAAAAAGCACATCAAAATGTGTTGTCACCTTTCTATTTTATTCAGCTGTATCATGAGCCCATAAGGGTCAAGCGCTGCTGCCTATGTACCTACAATGAAAATGCGTGCCCTTGTTGTCTGTCCTTACTCTGCTATTGCCATCACCATTACTCATTGGGTGTCACCGCGCATTACTCGAATGAACGCAAGAGCTGTTTCATGGATGGATGCGTGTAAGCTTGTAAGTCTTGTAAGCTTGTAAGCTTCCAGGACGGGCACTCGGCTATAGGACGTTCCTCAGACGGCGGTAGTCCAAAGGAATCCCATTCCGCGGATGTACCCGGCGGCCAGCGCCGTCTGTGCCTTCTTCGTCGCGCCCTTCATGTTGCCTGTGGACTTTCTGTCCTGAATAAAGAGAACGCCCAAAATGTGACTGAAACTGTATCAACTGGGGCAAGAGTGAGAGAACACGGTCCTAAGGTATAATACTCGTGTCTCTAATAGGCTTCGTCATTCCATACAGAACGAGACGTGTGTATGGAAGCCCACTAGCGTCACTATAGTGGCGTGGTGACTCGCTGCGTAGTCGTTACTGTAACTACATAGAAACCGTCTCAAGGTCGTCGATAAACCAACGGAGCGAGAAGACTCTCTTGAACGGTATAGGTAGCTGCTGCCGAGCGGGGCCCCCGGCCCCCCCCCCGGGGGGCGCCGTCGCGGGGTCCGTGTAGACTGCCACGTACCCCCCCCCCCATTCATCACCCCCCCCCCCCCCCCCCAACCCTCTCCCAAACGCCTCTCCTCCACGCGCAACGTTTTTGCGGCGGCTGACGGAAAGGGGGTTGCGGAGACCTAGAAGGACGCGGGCGGCAGCGGCGGGGCGGCCCAACTCGTTGCATCGACGATCGTCGCGTCGCTTCCGACGGACGGCGCCTCGGTGTCAGGCAACTGTTGACGTCGGTGCGCATGATGCGCATCGCCGCTTCCAATGCGCGACCAGCGTTCCAAAAATAGAGAGGTACCTACATACAACATACACAGACTTTCCTACGCGGTGACAAACAGGTGCTGCGCCGAGGAGTGGAGTTGCAAGCGATTTGCAACTAGTACGAACAGTGCACGCACGCACGCACGCACGCACGCACGCACGCACGCACGCACGCAGGCACGCACGCAGGCACGCACGCACGCTCAGACAATGGAGCTGCGACTGGGTGAGATGGTACTGTAGTGAAGGAGACGTAGACGGCAACGGAGTTACACCTACATATAGGCATACGCAGCAATTGGGAGAAACGCGGCAAGCGTGTCTTACTCGTTGCAAGTCGCAAAACTCCACAATACCGTTGCAGTACGAGGTTGCTCGCGGACAATGCATCAATCGCCATTCAACGTCGCAATGCCAATGAATCGAGCTCCAGACGTGCAGCACTACTGCATGGTGCCGTAGAGGGCGCTGCTGTGCTGGGGCCAGAAGTGCCTGGCGGCGGAGTAGCCAAAGACGGTGCTCAGACTGCAGACGCCCAGCACGACGCCCACAGCGATGTTCCAATCGCCTCGCATACGCTCCAGAATGCCCAACGCGCGAGAGCGCTCGCACAGGTACGCTGCGATAGAAAAAAATTGAATCAAGGACTACTGTCTTGTAGGGATGAGCATGGGCTGGGCCGGCCCGGCCCGGCCCGGCCCAGCCCGGCCCATGGGCCGGGCTGGGCCGGAATCCCAGGCCCATCCTGTGGGCCGGGCCGGGCCGGGCCTGCGTTTTGGGGGTGTGGGCCGGGCCGGGCCGGGCCGGACGTTCCTGGCTGAAACATAGGAATCTACATTGTATGTTATGCATATTGTAAGTAACGGCGACTATTCAGCAGAAAGGAGGCATTAAGGACGCGAGTGCGCCTAAAAGTTCGTCGTGACGGCGTCGTCTCACTGTTAATCTAGCGCGTTGGTCGCGACGTTGCCGTCGTCGTCGCCGTTGCCGTTTTCGTTGTCGTCACGGCCCTTAGACCGTGAGGCACAGACGAGCAGACAACAGACGTGAAGCGACGACGACGACGTAGTACTAAAAGGCATGAGCATCTGGCGCTAGCCCAGCCTCACGTCCATCGCGAGCAAGGCGCTCGTGACGACTGCCAGCTCGGCGCCCTCCAGGCGCCGCCTCTACATCACTGGCTTGGCGACGATAGATAATACATCAGACATGGGCAGCGCCTTTTTTTTCTCAACAAACCCTTTGTGAGCGGCCAACTTCAATTGACAAACACGGTCAATCTTGAGGCCAAAAAATGGTTGGAAGCTGTAAAGCCAGAAGCGCCATTCTCTGTGTATGTGTAGTGAAAAAACGCGAACTGGCGTACGTACATGTACAACTTATTTTAGTGCACCACTGTACTTATTTCTTGGGATGGGCCGGGCCGGGCCGGGCCTGGAATTTGAGCAGTTGGATGGGCCGGGCCGGGCCTGGGCCTGGTTTTTGACGCGTGGGCTGGGCCGGGATGGGCCGGACTATCTGGTGGGCCGGGCTGGGCCGAGATCTTCAGGCCCATGCTCATCCCTACTGTCTTGATACTACTGAAGAATGTGATTGCAACAGGCTTAAAGAAATGTTTTATTTTGATGGCAAGTGAACGCTTTGTGCAGCTGCTTGCAATTCATCCTGTTTTTTTCTCCAATGCGTCCTTCTATTTGCGACACCAATTTAGAATTGGAAAAAAAGTAGCTATGGATGGTATCGTGTACATGAATGATGACTCACTGTTTGAGAACACCCCCTCCCCATTGAGGTCGAATGCCTGCAGTCGCATCTTCGACTTGATCTGCAGCGTCAGATCGGCCGTTTGGGTCGATGAGTCATCTCTGCTTGGTGATGACTCATCGTCGCCTTGATGCATTCCTTTTGACACTTTTCTGTAAGCATTTGGGCTCTTCAACGTCACGTTGAGACTGTGACGACAGAAGAAGCTCTGAGGATGCGGCGCGCTTATGGGGGTCTTCTGAGAGACGGCGACGATTGGCATCTCTAGAATTTAAGAGCGTTTATTATCTAGATCATGCGAGGGCGAGTGGCTCAGGGGTAAGGCGTCGTGCTCGACGCGCTTGTGGGGGTTCAACTCTTTTCCGCCGAGGACACTGAGTGACTGAGTCACTAATCTCCTTGGGAAGAAGGATGAACACTCTCATTGCCCACGGTGCCTACACCTCCAGGGCGCTCCAGGGCGTCGGCCCGAAATCCGTGCCAGGTGAGCGGCCCACCTTCCCACGCGGGAGAACAACGTCGATGTGATACCGACCCGCCCTAGGTATCTTCGTGATTGTTTACGGCCTTGTGCTGTGTGGTGGTGTCAAAATAAAGCTTAATACAGAGCAGGTTGCTTTTTGTTATCTAATTGAGGTCCAGCGTTGTAGATACATTGATTACGCACTGTGTAAAACGGAAAAATCACAAACGGTTCATGGTTCGCTCAGTCAATCACAAATCTGTTTGTGAAATTACAGATCATGAGGCAATAAATTGACCCTTTGGGAAACGAATGCACAGAAAATGTTGTAACCATTATTTATTTTAATATTTGATCTTTATTTACTATTTATTTACTTAAAACTTACGGTTCTGCTGAACAAACGTAAATTTCACTTCTTGGACAAACCATTTCCATTCCTTCTGTGGCTTAATTCGACCAAGCTCTCGTCGCTAAAACTCATACTTTTTAGGTCAATGCTAATCGACGACGTATAGATTGTTTTAAATTTTTATGTTTTCAATAAATAGTTCAATGTTGGCCGGAGGGGAACGAAAAACCAGAAAGGAATGCCTTGTACATGCTACAAGTGGAATACATTGCTCCAGCTGCACATCTGTTGTTATTGTACTCGTTGTTGGTTACACAATGTCAGCTTTCCATAATAACCACTCCAGTCTAGAATGCTACCACTTGCGCACTGCACACAAGATGTACACAGAGAATACTGCCCACCGATTTGAAGGCAAATTCTAGGCGAAATCTTTCTTCACCATCACCCAACCAGCTGAGCGCCAGCAGTGCAGTGTTCCCGGAGCCCCTGCAGAAGCCATCGATCGTGGCGCTTGCGGGAATGTCAACGACCGTTTCGAATTGACCGGGGCTGATCTGAAATGGATACACTGCTAGTACTACAAGAGGTGCCTCTCCAGCGAAAGTAAAGCCCTACGGATATAAAGCTGCCGTAAATCTTTTGATAAGCATCTGTTTCTCCTTCGTAAGAGCATTACCCTACGATATGCGCCCTTCACAGAAGCCGTTCGAAATTGTAGCCCCCTTACTTACCCTTAGGAGCGCTGACCCATGTCTGAGTCTAAAAACACGCACAAACGCAATCCCGATAAAATAATGCAGTACGGTTGAGATTGAGGAGGCGTTCGGTGACAATGGCTGTTCGCTATTATAGTAGACGTTGTTAACAGTTTATTAGAACATTTTGTGAACAGTGGACGTTTGCGTTTTGACTTACCATCTCTCCCAGTTGTCTGATGGCCAATCTGCCTTCGAAAGAAGCCAGCAGGCAGACGTCCTTCGTGTCGCCTCGCAACAGACCGAAATTGCCATTGCGGTGGAACGCTTCATAATTTGGTCTGAGAGCGCGTTCTCGCTTGGGATTGCGTTTCGTCCAGTCTGAAGACACGCTAACTTTACTTCATCTGATCAGTCTGCTCTGATATGATCAGGTCAGTCTGGTCTGATCTGGTCTGATCTGATCTGATCTGATCTGATCTGATGGTGTTGCCAACATATACCGCAAGTCCTCCAATAGTGCCCTTCCAATAGTGCCCCGGGGCAAGAAGTACACTACATTTGCATTATACAAAGACGCAATAACGCAGTAGTTACGCTTATGTGGTGTGCACGCTGCTGTATCAATCGTTTAGAATGACGTTTTAGCTACTTTGAACTGTTAATCACCTAAGGAACGCTACACACCTCCAATAGTGCCCCAGAAAAATCGTCAATTTTGGCTGCGAATGGCATCGCCATTCAAAATTTTTAGGTTGAAAGTAAAGAGCCCCCCCCCCTCCAATAGTGCACCGGGTAAAAAGGAGATTGAAAGCATAGAGCCCCAGGAAACTATTGAAGGATTTACGGTATACCTGTAGCGTTCGACGATGGACTGTAGCCAGCCTGTACCAATTCAAGCGTCCACGGCAGAAGCTGCACAAGGAGAAGAAGCGCCCACTGTCGACGCGGCTGCATAGTGTCCCTACTTGGAGGTATTGATGTGACGGGCGGCTGAAAAGTCCGCAATACAGTAACTATTCGATTATACACCCTCTGTTGTTATTCCGTGTTGTTCATGCGAGCCGTTTTTCGCTTGGCAGGGTCGCTACCGCTTCGATCCACTTCTGTCATTGCTTTCTTAAAAGCTATGAATTGACGAGACAGTGCTATGCGCCCTTTCTTATTCTAGTTTCCTAACGTACTCTAATCGCGGGAATACGGTAGCTGCGCATTCTTAATTGCGCCACTAAGCGGGCCAAGCGGTGCGTGTGAAGATGCGCCTTTGAATGGCCAACGGATTTCATACGTTATCGATTCGCTGCTTTCGCATCCACCCGCCGGAGATGAAGCCGAAATGCGCCTGCCTGCCCAAACCTCGAGCAAGCAGACAGACCAAGTGAGGCACATTTTGTTTTACTCCATGGCTGCTCAGAGGCGGAACGGCTTCAAATGTACGCGACAACGCCATAGAATGACATTCACAACGCTGTTATCAGTCACACCTCTAAGACAACACCAGCGTATTCTGTTTGACGCGTTCTGTCGAGTGCGTGTCTACTGCGGTCAGCCTCACTGCCTGACAACTGAACATTTCTACTACTGACAAAGTCTTCATAGCTCGGCGGCGCTTCGTAGGCCGGTGGAGTGTCCAAGAAGAGTTTGGAGGAAGTCGGAGTTGCGAATGATTGCTGTTGAAGTTGTGAATTAGACGCGGCGTTGTATAAACGTTGATTTCTTCTGTAGAGCTTGATAAATAGGTAGAGGGCGATGCAGGCCAACAAACCCAAGATGGTAAAGACGGCATAGCCTGAACATACATTGGGATGGGCAGTGCATTCCTGCTAATTTTGGCGATGATTTAAGCAGAAATGCAATCTTTCCTGTGTCGAAACTATACCTATCATGCAACTGCGCTATGGATGGGGCCGCTTTTTCAACATCGACTAGCGCTTCGGTGCTATTGTAGAAAGAACACATCCCGCGCAAAGAACACCGTGAATTGGGGTACTTAATTTACTTGAGAATAAACACTCCAAATGGAACATTTGTAGCCAGTTAATGGAGATGTACAATAGGTACAATGCACATAGAAGTATTGAAGGTGGGCGTGGGGCAGTCTTTGTGATCATCCTGTACATGAGGCTGCACAACACGTTGCTACATTTGTACACAGGTACGTACTACCTCTTGTGGTCCGAACGACACAATTAGCACTCAGAAAGCTAATTTCTATACTGAACACAAAATCCAACCGATTTGTGTGTTGGCTTTCACGTAGTCACGTTGCTGGAGTGCCATCAATCTTCGCAATCTTTTGATATTCTTTCTGCGTAGTTCCTTTTTTCCGTCTTCTTTCTTTTTTTTTGTTTCTTTTGACGTTTTTCCTCTTTTCTCCTTACTTGAAACCACTTCCTTTCCCTTTCCGCTTGCCGCTCGAAACTTCAAATATTCAAATGAAGTGTGCAGCCAATGGGCGATGTAGCAGTCAAGAGATAAAAGCGCTCGGCAAACAGCAGACACTGACGAGACACATCATGTAGTGCAAGTGCACTAACCCCCCCCCCCCCTTCGGTTGTAAACACACAAAGCGCCCATTTCGAAACTCTTCGCAAAAGTATACAAACTGCGGCGCGGCGACAAGCCAAAGTTGGCTGTTTCCTGTCGCGCCTGGTGCATCTCTCGGTCAATGAACAAGGGCTAGGTGCTAACGCAAAAGAACTGTTCTCATTGAGACGTTCGGTCTTGTAGAAGGCAGAGGTAACCAAGGACCCATGCGGTCCCTCTCTCGCCCGAGCGAGACTTCGGTCTCGCACCTAAAAAAACGTGGGATGGAAGACAGGACAGGACGCATGCTTCTCCGAAATACAGACACTCGTTTGCTTGGCAGGTCCTCTCCTTCCCATAAAAGAAACATGGTATAACAAATGTACCCGTTACCCACCAGGGCACTATTGGAGAGGGCACTATGCTTTCAAACTTGCTGTACCCGGGGCACTATTCGAGGGGTGTATTATTGGAGGTTTTGCGGTACGTCTCTTCTCTCTTGAAAGTGCTGCTTCAAGCGCCGCGCGAACCTTAAATGTGGTTTGTGAAACATTGGTGCACATGTGCGTACGAATTGTTCTGCAATGGCTAAATTGGCTACCTACACCTGCAGTTGTACATGTGCTGTACATTGAATTGAAAGCCTGTCAAAGGCTCGTGAAGTAAGGCGGTGGACTCTCCAGCCTTTCGAAGTGCTATGTACTTACAGTACGGTCGATCGGCGGACTGCTCAGTGCTCAGCTCCCGCATTGGTACGACGTTCAGGCTTGGACAAAATATTAAAAAAAGATGTTTCAGATATTTTGAAGCAAAAATTCAAACTCAACAAGGCTTAAACGTCCAACTTCTTAAAAGCTTGACGTCCAAAACGGTCTCTGAGAACGTTAAATAAGAAAACTTTGACGCCTAGTATTTTTTTTATTCAAAAAAAAATTGTACTAAGACTGGCGATGTCTGCAGGAGATTAGGGCGACAGCAGAGAGGGGACACTGCTCGCCCGTAACCAACAGCAACCCTCAAGTTCTTCACCGCTCCAAAGGACACTGCCACCAAATATACACTGACGGTCAATACATGTGTAACTGGGGGGTTGGGGGAGGGGTACCCACCCCAAGTCCGGAAGTTTACCCGTCCCCACCACCCCTCCAACTCTCTCCCAGAATTTGCTTTTTAGACGATGGTCCATTTAGGAAGGGTCCATAATAGTAGGAGAGGGGGGGGGCAATTCTGAGGGGGGGGGGGCGCGTTCCTAACGTCCTATCACCTCAACCTCGATTCGCTCGCAGTTGTATAGCGACCCACATTCCCTCGGTACACAAAGCCGAGCACGTGCGTTGTACTCAGTCCGTCGACCTGCATACTAGCGCTGTGGATTGCGCGGCGTTGCGCAACCTTTGTTGTGTCGTGCGTGCCTATACGTCCACACACGTGCCGTTAACGGGCCGAGAGACCTAATCGGCTTGTCTGCGCGCGCGCGCAGTTACGGTTACGGTTACTCGCTCGCTGGCAGTTGGAGACTGTTATCGAAGGCACACAGCTTGCAGAGGAGAGGAACGCCGCCGCTTTTAGCACAGCAATTGTGAATCGTGAGTTGTTTATGGTGTGGGCTTTACAAAGGCAATTGAAGGTGCGCTAGCGTAAAGTTTTCATTGATTTGCGTACCGTACACTCCAGCAGTGCCCAGTCCGCAGTACAGCTAACATTTTCGGAGCCAGGGCGTTATTCTTATTGGATGAAGCGCTCCTGTACAATTGCAAACTAAATGCTTTACCTTTTAGAGTTAAGCTACCCACCGGTACATAAGTACCAGTGAAGTATACGAGTACCTTCTTTCTGACCTCTAATACTCCCGCTTTTGTCCCCAGAAATACGCGTCTTGCCCCCTATGCTCAACATCCACTTTCTGCCCCTTTAATTAAAATACCGCTTTCGCCATAACGGAAAGATTCCCCACATGTGTTCGGTGAACTACAGTTTGAATTCTTGCTCAGACGCTCCAACGAGGCACATTTCCTGTCTTTCCGAAGGTCGACTTTTAACGGATTCCAAAGCACTGCAACGAATCCGTAGAGAATGGTGAACGTGCCCAAGTCTCGGAACACGTTCTGCAAGCGCTGCCAGAAGCACACCAAGCACAAGGTCTCCCAGTACAAGCGGAGAAGGGAGCAGGGAGTCTCGCAAGGTGGGCGGTTGTCGTTTGGAATACGTTAAGGGCAGCGGATGGTTTAAGGCCGATTTATAATCATCCGCGTCCGTCATCCGCCATCCGTCGTCCGTCATCCGCGTCCGTCACGCGCAAATTGCTCGATTTATAATCATCCGTCATTTTTCGTCCGTCAAGTGTTAAATGAATTGTGTCTTGCGTGGAATCCCTTTACAGATTATGGTAGATTTGGGTGTCAAGCGCGCAATCGTAAACTCGTCGTACCGTAAACTCCTTCCGCGCGCACGCTTTCCGTACGAGACAGCGCGCCTTTTCAACGCTTCCGCGTCCGTCTTCCGTCAAAGTTGAAAGTTGGCCAACTCCATCCGTCATCCGCGTCCGCCATCCGCGTCCGTCAAACTTCCCGATTTATAATCATCCGTCTTTGACGGATGATGGACGCGGATGACGGACGCGGATGATTATAAATCGGCCTTTAGTGGTAGAGAATGGCCGGTAAAATAGAGAATGGGTTTGATTCTGGATGGAGCCACTTGATCGCAAACATCCCTTTCGATGGAGTTTCTCGTGCCGTCGCTGCCCTAGATTGCAGATGGTGTTATTCCAAATGTCTTTGGCTCATTTATGCGGCTCTAGAAGGAAAGGCGTCATAGAGAGTGGCTGTGGTACACACTGACGGCCTCCTAGCGTTACCCCAAATCCAACAACAGCATTGGACGCGTTCCATGCACCACTATGTAACTGTCTGACTCTTCACCACGTTGAATCGCACTATACAGTACACGCAGGTGCAATGTATCGTATACTACGCTGCAGTACGATACAATAAGTCCAAGGAACACGGCGCAATTGGGCCAAAAAAATGTTCTGAATTGTGTACATCAGCAGTTGTGCGCAATTTACAATTGTTGGACACTTTGCTTGCTCTGCCCCTATTTGGACACTCACCCAATTGGTTTAAGACCGCTGTAGACATTGTCAAACAATGGAGAGTGGCCACGTATTGCACACTCTTCTGACCAGGCTTGGGCAATTTAAAAAAAAAGTTTTTTTTTAAGTTTTTTTTAAATGAATTTTTTTTTAGAATTAATAAAAAAAACTTTTTCTAAAAGTACCAAAAATGGTAAAAAGATGGTGAAAGCACCAAGTCCTGTTGTAGCATTCAAGGAACATATGTGTAAGCAATATTAGAAACGTACTTTACAGTACTGAATGCGACTTATTTGTGCAGCCACCACACCTCTAACAATGGCTACTAGTACTACAAATTCTCGTGGTGCCGGGCGGCCGGGACTTACTTTGTGGAGGCATTTCCGCACCATGGCCTGACACCTGACAGTTATGAATGGTGATTGATAATTTGTTGCAATTTGTTCTGTAAACACATCTGCTGTTGGAGATTTGCGCGGGTAGCGTCGTTGTCGAACGTGAGTGTACTATTAATCGGCTGAATAGCAATATGAACGAAATAGCAATATAAACGAAGATCTGACATGCCGGTGCTTGTAGGCGACCATATAGACCATCACAAACTGAACGTTTTTTTCCTAAACACTACTGAAACGCACTGCAATAGAGTATACATGGCCTTCTTTGAGAATAGTGACACTGTACTACGCTCAGAATACGTCATATCAAAATTATTTGGTGTCTCAAAAGGTGCCTGCAAAACTTTTAAAAAAACTTTCTTTATATTCTTTATATTCTCTATATTTCTTTTAATTAAAAAAAAAAATTTAATTTAAAAGAAAAATGATTTTTTTTTACCCGAGCCCGCTTCTGACAAAAGTGTGCGGGTCCTCTGCGTACGGTACTACAGAATGCGCCTTTCTACCTTCATTACAAGACCTACTGTATGGAGCATGCTTGCCCGCCCACCATGTGCGCGTTGCAGGCAGCCGGCGGTACCAGCGCAAGAAGCGCGGCTTCCACGGCCAGGTGAAGCCCATCCAGCGCAACCAGTGCAAGACCACCAAGAAGGTCGTGCTCATGATCGAGTGCTCCCAGTGCAAGCAACGCCTTCAGGTGCGTGTGAGCAAAAATGGTTGGTCTGGGTTTGACACTTCCGACTACTACCGTGGTTTTTGTTCTTGGATTAGTGGCAACTCTATGAGGCAGTCAATGGCCCCTGTTATAGCCATCTCCATCTCCATGACGCCCTCCCGTCCCGTTTAGAGCCGCGTAATTAGCCAGTGACATTCGGAAGAACGCCATCTGGAGTAATCGCTTCTTGTCTTTTGAGCTTAGGTGAAAGTGGGGTACTATCGTAACACCTCCAATAGTGCCCTCTAGACTACAGCCAGAATGACTGTTTAGAGTCATTAAATCAGCATTGGCGAGTGCACAGTACAGGATTGCTCGTAGCCATGTATCTATGAACGTTTCTACATACCTATGCGCGTCGAAGCATTCGTACAATGTAGGTGTAGTTATTGTGTAGCCTAGCATATGATTATCGATTAGCCACAGATTGAACTGTACTGTGTAGTGAAATTTTGAAGCTGCGAAAGATGGGAAGCGGAGGGAGCACTGAAACCGCATAGACTTACATTTATGTGTGTGTGGAGAAACGTTTATCAGTATGCACAGTGCAGTGTCCACAAGAACGAGCCAACCGTTCAGAAACCGATCAAGCGTTGCAAGCACTTCGAGCTGGGCGGCAGCAAGAAGTTGAAAGGAGGCGTCATTCAATTCTGAACGGAACTTCAGATGCCCTGGTGATTGAAGGAATGGAGCCTAGGATGAATTCAGTTTTTTGAGGAAACGTTGAGAGACGCTAGGCTCAAAGGCGCTGATTTTGACAATTTAAAAATTGTAAACATTGAAATGTCAATACGGTATAGGGGTGTAGGTACATTGGTATAAATACGTTGTCGTCGACAAACTCACTTCTGTACACTAAAGCACCCGTGCACATCCAAGTTCCCACGTTACGCATTCACGCACGCGCGTCGGCATTACCGAAATCCTCCAAAGAACTTTTCCCGCCTTACAATCACCTCCCCCCCCCCCACCTCGAATGGACGCCCAGCGTAGAGGGTGGGTTGAAGAAATGAACGCCCAGGGCGTTCATTGGAGCATTTGTTTGCGTCGCCATCTTGTTTGTATATACCGTAAACCAAATAATTAGCCGCCCCTGGGGCTAATTTTTTCGTTCGAGTTCTAGGAGGGTGTATAATTATAGGGGGGGGGCTAATTATAGGGGGGGCTTATAAACTGAAAGTGTCGATGAGTGGGAAGATGTGTGGGCAAAAAGGCGCGTGGAGGCGATTTTTAAGGGAAAAAGGCGCTGTGCACACACGTTGGTACACTCTAACACACTCTCACACAGTCTCACATGCACATATGTACGTGTACATACATACACATACGCGACCATGCATACACCCAGACATGGAAACATGTGCCTTTTAGACGATGGTTCATTTAGGGAGAGGGCGTAATTATAGGGGGGGGGGGCTTATTAACTCAAAGTGGTCTTGGTAGGGTGTATTATGATAGGGGGGGGGGCTAATTATAGGGGGGGCTAATTATAGGGTTTACGGTAGCTGCGGGTCATCGCTATGGGCGGTTGACCTTTCGAGCCGCTTTTTCTGACTACGCTACGCGACTACCACTACCTAGACACGCACCTACGGTATGTAGCTTGTTGGTAATGGTGGCACAATGTTGCTAACGAAGTCCAGAAAAACATGCTTCGTGCCCGCCACAAATACACTGCACTGCTGCACTGATCTGTTCTTTTCCATGCATGATTTTCTCTGGAGCGTCTCTCACAATGGGTATGTGTATTGTGTAACACAATTACTGCGTATGTGTAACACCAAGTTGTACTTACCTGCCCATGTGAGGCGCGTAGCGTAACAATTGATGGCCCCAGGGGCACAATTTTTTCAAGCTTCGGCTACACCTGGATCACTGTTGGACAGGAACTTTTGGCTCTGTCGCTCTTCCGTTGAGGGGCCATTTAGTTTCATGTCCTCTCTCCTCGAATACCGCAATCAACACACAACACGCATTACACCCACAGGGGCCGGCATAGTCGACAACGATGCTCGCCTCAGCCGCCTCGTGCGCTCGACGAGGCCGTTTGCCGCTCGTCCGCAGGTCAAACCTAACACGATTCGAGAAAGTCATGGCGTTGCCATTGACAACTGAAGAGCGACGAAAGCGTTGTACCGTGCCGAACGGTCACAGGTCTGAGCGGCGCTTGCGGCGCTGTCGACGGGCTGACAGTAGTGCGCGTTCTTGGGGTGATCAGGGTCGGAGTGGATGACGTTGTTGTCGTCCAGGCGGATCGTGGGCACTGGCCCCGGCGAAACCTCCTCCTTTCTTCTTGCGGTGTTCGACAGGGTGTCGCACTGGACGCATTTCCACACCCGCCGCTGTTTGTTTTGGATGGAGAAGTGATAGCAGCGGCCAGGGTGCGCTTTCCTTGGGTAAACGATTAACCCAAGCGGGTTATACTTCGTAGGAGCAAAAGTGGCACTTCCGAACTCCATTGAAACGCAACACTGATGACAGACAAGTGATGCCCACTGCACGCACAGCGCACTAATATGCTGCCCGTCCCATCGTCTGGACTCCCACTGTTTTGGCCCGTCTGCATGTTCCGATAAATGTCTCCCGATTGTCAGCGCAAGTCCGCGTGCATCGCTAACGCATCCAATGCATCCAATAGGGAGCCAACCATGCTGTATTTCGGACTGAGATACGGTGTTGCTATAACGGGACTGCCCTTTATCTATCGCGTCCATCTTGCTTGCTATAGCGGGACTCTGCTCAGCAGGAGATGGCTGGATTGTTGCTATAACGGGACTTTACCGGGTGGGGGAGGGGAATACACCAACATTGCGGCTGTAGGCAAATCTGTCGAAGAAACGACCGCACGAACGAACGAACAAACGAACGAACGAATGCACGCAAGCGGTACAATAGCAAAGCATTTTCAAATCGATTCAAGCGATTTCCGGTATCGCCAGTCTCATCGCACATTTGTCGCAAATTTATTGCATTGCGTCGCACAATTTCCTGCGAGACACCGATCCGTCACGAAATTAATTGCCCCGTCTTTCAGTGTCCCGTTTCAATTTGTTTTTCTGGTCGGTGGTGTAGGCAAGCGCTGCGATTCCGTCGTCAACAAGGCAGTGCATCAACTTTTGTCGCGACTTCTTTCCCAGAATCATTCCATCTCCACGGCGGTGGCGGTGTCTCTCGTCGCGTTGCCGACTGTCACTCAGCGGGGGGGGGACGATTGCCACGAACACGTCGTGTGTCACTCCACGGGGAGTCCGGACGCGCAAACGAGTATGCGCCCACGCTCGCCCCACGAAAGACACTGCATCAAGCAAACACACACGGAATCTATTTTTCTAAATAGGTACATACGCGCTCTGGGCACTGTAGAACGAGTTCGCGAGAAATTTCACGTTTTTCTCGAAGATTCTGGAGTTGAATCGGTGCGGGAGAAATTGGGACAGCCAAAACAAGCCCGATTGGTTGTATTGTGTTACAAGCGACAATTATACGTCTGCGTTGATTCGTTTTGACGCGGCAATTCCAAAGCAAACATGTGGAGAGCTGTGGCTATTGGTGTCTGCTTGATCGTGGCAGGTATTGATCGGTATAGTGTTGGAGTGTACATGATGTACATGATGTCAGGTATGTTTTGTGAAAATCCCATAAATCGCAATGCAAGGTACAGTGAAAATTTAAACCGAGTACATAGGGGGGAGAGAGGCACAATTGAAGTTGTCGTTGATGGCGCCACCGTTCAGTCTCCCTAATCGGTGGTCGGACGCTCGGCGCCCAAGAGAATGAGAAAGATGATGATGATCTGAGCTGGGAGGAATGGCTCGATCGGTACGCGCCGACCACCACTCCCACTCCCACCAAAGCGACCAAAGCGATCGATATCGACGACGATGATCTGAGCTGGGAAGAATGGCTCGATCGATACGCGCCCACCGCCACCCCCACTCCCACTGAAGCGACGGCGACCGATGATGGCCTGAGCTGGGATGAATGGCTCGATCAGTTCCAGCAGGCAGCGCCACCAAAACCCGGTCCTTGGAACTACTGGGGTCGTGACATCTTTGGAAGAAACGTGCGTTTCGTTGAGTTTTGTACAAATTCGGGCTATGTAATACCATTTTGGATGGCCTCCCGGAGGTTCTATACGGTACTCCGTCATGACTTCAGGACGACATAAACGGCGTCGGCAGCGGTGAAGGCGTTATGGTGGGCGGATGGCGCTACGGACGCCGCGTGACGTCATTCGTTCCCTGTGCGTTTTGTCCATGAGTGTTCAAGCGTTGGTAATACCGTTCCTCAATCAGGGTGTACGCGTCAGCGTACAACCCTAATATGTGACGACTTGCGCGCGCGAGAATTCGGATTTTTGATCGCCCATAACTTTTGATTGGCTGAACCGATTTCGGCGCGTTATGGGTCAAAAGAAGCGCACTCATCGGGGGACCGTACGTGCCACAGCGCGTTGCAGTATTGCTGCGCGTTAAGGGGGTACGCCCGAAAATGTTTCCGAAAAGTGTCTTTTTTTTTTCGTGTTCTCCTCCCAGTTTTTGGAGCGCCACTCGCTAGTGCCGTGGGCAATTGGAATGAAACTTGGCATGTGTAAGCGACCCATGATGGCAATTTTGCGTACCAAAGGAATCGTCTCTGCGTCCTACCAAACTCGAGATATCGTCGATTTGATGCGTTTTTTCGGACATAGTCGTTTTTTGGGGGTGGTTTCCACCAAGAGTAAATCTCGAAAAAGTGCCCAATTAACCCCCAATTTTTTTTTGATTTCCTTGAACAGTTTCTTATGGGAAGTCTATGCCAAGTCACTGAACCTAAAACTTCATCACCGATAATGAGTTATTAGCAATTAAAAATATCGGCCAAAAAGTTTGTGTTTAATAGGCGCGCTAACGGCTTATCACAGAGCTTTGCTATAAAGGAAAAAGTTGTTCGGCATGACCTGGAATAGACCCCTTTTGACAATTGGACCAAATTGAACGCACCAAAATGCCTCTCCCCATTATACCGAAAACGAAAAATGGCGATATTTTGGTGTGGTTACGTCGGAGGGCATTAACGTCAATAATAAAGTTGATTGCCCTTCGATGGCGAACATTTCATTCCTTGAAGTCAACATGATCCGACGCACCAAAATATTTTCACATCCGGAATAATCGATAAATATTGATATGGGTAGGTCGGATCACTTTGGCTAAAACACGGAAGTTGACCGCCTGCACGTGTAGATTATTTTGATTCTTTACACTGCTATGCTCCGACGAACCAATATGGCACTGCAGATGTGCACGCACGCACGCACACCATCAAATCGGCTGCTTCACAAAAAACTCGATGTGAGTACGTCGCATCACTTCGGCTAAAACACAAAAGTTGACCGCCTAGTGTATAGCGATCATTTTGATTCTTTACATCACTATGCTACGATGCAGCAATATAGCACAACTGCACATGCACGCACGCACGCACGCACACACAAAATTATCTGCAGTGGCTTCTGTTTGTAGTTTCTCTGCATGCTGTGCCATTTGCTGATAGGTCATCCTGCTTTGTATCATTTGCATGACAATTAGTTGTGCACAACTTTGGTCAATGAAAAATACATGCGTACCTATTTTCAAACCACATGCTCACATTCTATACAATGAGTGTCTCCTACTGCACTCAGGGGATTCTACCAAGCATGCTACATATGTCATACATGGTACATATGTCGTGCATGCGTGCGTGCGTACGTGCGTGCATGCGTGCGTGCGTACGTGCGTGCATGTGTGCGTGCGTGCCTGCGTGCGTGCGTGTATGCGGGTGCCTGTATAGGTTTTACGCATCGATGTTTGTCTTACGAAAAAACACTGTATTAAGGAAAAATTTGCAGGCGGCTGCAAAAAAGGTGAATATGTGACGCTCTTTTGTTGGAGCCCAGTTTGAAAAAGAGGGGTATCAATTAAGGCATGCCTCATTTATGTATAGCCACTTATGCTTTGCAGCTGATCAACTTCCGTTTGAACAAACTGTGTATAAAAACCGAACCAAACGCAGCAACACGTCACATATTCGGCATTTTTTTGTGTGAGCTATCTCACTCACCCAAAATGCAACAGCAATCCTTTCACATCTCATCTATCTCTGGTCATTACCATCGACCTGGCACAGCCAAAGTTCCTACATAAATAATTGGCACCTTGCTAACATTTGTGAGATGTGGATTGCCACTACAGTTCAGTTAGTGATGTGTAGGTATACCTATGGTACTGGCTCCATTCGTCATTTCCTTTTTGGCATTTACCCATTAACGCACTGCTCCTATACAACGTGTTTGCGTGCGTACGTGCGTGCGTGCGTGCGTGCGTGTGTTCGTGCGTGCTTGCGTGCGTGCGTGCGTGCGTGCGTACGTCTGCATAGTGGTCCATGTGCAAGACCCTGCGGTCCTTCCTGCCTGTCTTGCAACCACGTGGCATTTAGTCATGCGGCATATGTGAATGCAGGGTGTTCCAGTCCAGTTATAGGTCCTATGATTGCCACTGCTCCTTTCTATGCACACAAACACAAAAAAATGCCGAATATGTGACGTGTTGCTGCGTTTGGTTCGGTTTTTATACACAGTTTGTTCAAACTGAAGTTGATCAGCTGCAAAGCATAAGTGGCTATACATAAATGAGGCATGCCTTAATTGATACCCCTCTTTTTCAAACTGGGCTCCAACAAAAGAGCGTCACATATTCACCTTTTTTGCAGCCGCCTGCAAATTTTTCCTTAATAGTCAATACACGGTGTATCAAAACTACTTAATATGCTCCCCCCCCCCTAGGGAATTACTGGTTGGACGGAGATTTAGATCCCAGGCACAGAAAGGTACACAAATGTGCAAAACGGACCTTTCCATTTGAGAGCCTGTAAAACCCGCGTCGGCTGACCGATCACGCCGAAACTTTATGGATCAAACCAAAACCCCCGACAAATGTGCAACAACGCCTCAGAATTTCAGCACAATCGGCCTATTCTAGCAAAAGTTATTCGAAAACAAAATGTGGTCAATAAAAAATTCGAAAACAAAATGTGGTCAATAAAAAAAAACACCCTTTCAACCTCTCCTTACCGATACCACTACACCACGATGTATTGTAGGGTTGTCCACTGTCGGAAACAGAGCACTGTTGTAGGTCCCGCCTTTCAGCGATTCCATGCAAGAAGCAGACGTGGTTCACCCTGTATGTATGTATGTACACGTACTTCAGACGTAACGCAATTCTTCTTGCAGCGTACAGGCAGTGCTCTCAGACTAGGC
Source organism: Paralinhomoeus sp. GSCO2_6 (assembly GCA_030248085.1). Classification (NCBI taxonomy): domain Eukaryota; kingdom Metazoa; phylum Nematoda; class Chromadorea; order Monhysterida; family Linhomoeidae; genus Paralinhomoeus; species Paralinhomoeus sp. GSCO2_6. Next base: position 70,179 of record JASAMY010001007.1, on the reverse strand, counting down.
CGCGAAAGGCGGTTGAGGATTGCGTCTCCTATGGCGGCAACAGCGCCGTCGACATCGCCCGCTGCGTCGTCCATAAACTGGAATTGGACGATGGAGAAAAATGGGTGGTCAACGCCGTCCAGATTGACAGGTGGCTCTTGCGCGCCACGTGAGCACGCACGCACGCACGCACGCACGCACGCACGCACGCACGCACGCACGCACGCACGCACGCACGCACGCACGCACGCACGCACGCACGCACGCACGCACGCACGCAGGCGCGCACGCACGCACGCACGCACGCGCGCACGCACGCGCGCGCGCGCGCACGCACGCACGCAGGCGCGCACGCACGCACGCACGCACGCGCGCGCGCGCGCACGCACGCACGCACGCACGCCGGTGATCATGACTACAAACAAACGCTCAGACTTCGACCCACCTGGGCATACTTTGGCGAAGCTGAGGCCGTCAAATCCTACCTCAGCTTCTGCACCCTCGTTCGTGACGGATGGTTCGTATCGGCGCATCTCCTAAGGTGGTAATCCAATGTGATATTGACAACTTTTATTCATGCAAACGAAAATCGATACCCGCTTGTTGTAATTCGTTTTCGCACGTCTTGTCGCGCTGATTCGCGTGTGGTGACGGCAATTAATCCAGCACAGAATAAAATAAATGCTGACTCAAGTCAAGAATCATATGCGACAGAATGAAACAAGTCATTCCTGCAGTAAACGATGAGCTTATTCTTAGACGAAGGTTGAGACGTTTCTACATAGATTCCGCATAAATCCTCCAAGGGTACCCCATAGTGGCTTCGGGTCAGGAGAGTTGAAAGTAATAATGCCCTGGGTGCACTATAGTGGAGGTCTTACGGTGTCTAGATTCACGCAATTTGTGTCCTTTTCCGGACTCGTTCCTTTCCCTTCCAGTTTGGTTTTCCATGTTGCGTGCGTGCGTGCGTGCGTTCTTACCGAGGAAACGGCAATTGAGGATTTCCACAACACGTTCTTTGCGCTGTCTGTTCCAAAATGTTTCTGTTGTAGGTAATAAATTGGCTGAAATTCTGCAGCACCAGTATTATGCGCAAGTTGTGTGGGAATCGTGGATTCTTATGAGTTGCTCTTCTCCTCCTCGCAGACAGCGTCACTTCGTCCGCTGCAATTATCTTCTTCTTTGGCCACTATACACTGGTGTCTTCGACACTGGTAGATGGCTGCAAGTGATAATCACCACTCACCAGTATCTTGCCCTTCCCGAAAATGTTCCTGGAACCCACTCTGGTTATGCTGTACAGCTCCAACTATTCAAACTGCACCCTGTAACTTTTGGACTGCCCCCCCCCCTAACTTTGAATCCTGGCACGGCCACTGGGTCCCCCCTATTGGAAAATTGAGTATTTGGCCGAAATTGAGCTCCCCGCCCTCCGAAATCAAGTCCTGGCTACGCGAACCGCCTAAAACATTCAACAGGACGTCCAGCCCACTTGTTAACAAAGTTACGCTCCATCCTATTGAACGATTTGATGGCGGGACGAGACTGGGACGACATTTCGCCAACTGTAAGCAACGTTTGTCGCACTCGGACCCTGTAGAATCCTGGAGAGTCGCTGGTCATAGAAATCCGTTCGTGTCTAGGTATACTGTGATCGCCAAATTCAAATGAAACGCGCTTTGTCTGCGTTTTCAAACTGCAGTAAATTCCAGCTGTTGATTCGATCTCGTGCATTGTTGTTGCTGGTACAGTTAATTAACTAATTAGTGTTTGAGACTAACAGGTGAGGATTTGAGGTTTGTGTGCACAATTCGGTAGTTTTGTGTTTTCCTGAAAATTGGAGATTTTATCTGTGTCCATCTGCATTCACTGCATTGCGTGCAATGGTGCGCGCGCCCGTTGTAAAGTGCAGCGTGCGTTCGTGCGTGCGTGTTCGCGTGTGCGTCGTTCGACCACTCTCAGCAATTTTTACATTTTAGTTTCAACTCAGATATCGAATTTCGCTGCGTCGGCTACTACCCTTCTACTGAAATTGTTTAATCGGAAAATTCGAGAAAATTTTTCAAAATGATGCAAGACGCGCAAGAGGAGGCCGAGGTCGATGTCAAGCGGATGAAGGGAAGACAACAAATTGGTAAATCATAAATTTACTAAATATTTTTATTGGCCAGTCTCAATCACTTACCGTGCCACACGCTCATGTGCTCACATGTTTACAGGGTGTTACCCCCCCCCCCCTCTCCCCTATGGGTGATGGGTGTAGGTTGGGGGGGGGGGTCGGAAATTCTGACTCAGTAGCCAGTGGGGGGATGGTGCAGAAAAGGGAGGGGTCTAGTCTAGAGCCATCCCAGTAAAATGTCGGGGATTTGAAACGTTGCTGGTGGAGAGTGGTCAACAATTGGCGTTATTTTAGTGTTTTTTTTGGGTGCTACAACACTGAAATGACGAACAGTATGGAGAGAATGACCCGCGAGAATCCCCCCCCCCCCTTACATTCCTGACCAAATTTCCAATCCACGATGCGTGTGCAGCACGCACTCACATGCACACACACACAACCACACAAACGTTGCAGCTCATTGGTGGGACAAGATCGGAACTAATCTCATTCTCTTCTCTGTCGAACCCGCACTATTTTTGGGTTGGTTTTTGTTCTGTTTTTGTCACTATTGTCCCGCACTTTCAGTCTTTCTTAAACTGATTGAGAATTGTGGTGGATGCATATCATCCATACCTGTAACTTGGGGGGTGGGCTTTGGGGCCCCACTATTTTTCCAACACCCCTCCCGCCCAAACACCCCCTCAACCCTCCCCCCAGAATTTTTCCAAGGGATTTTCACTCTGTCTAAAGCGACAAAAAAAGTAAGTAAATGGTGGTGTGTTTCTGTTTTTCAGGGCTATATGACCATAAAACAGCTAAATAACACTGTTTAGGCCCGATTTACACCAATTTTTGACCAAAAACAGTACAAGTATAAGTCAAAGAATGGCCAGCTACCTCCCCCCACTTTTTGCTCCCGACACCCACCGCAGAATTCGGCCATGTACCCCCCCCCCCCCCTTCCAGACCCGGTTATAGGTATGGTCCTGTCATGGACTGGCATTGGTTTGTCGAGCCATGTACGGTTTATATAATGGGTGTGGAACATTTTTGGTGAACTCGTGAAGTAATGGTTCTAATCCGGAAGTAAATTAATTTACTGCATTATTTTTGTTGCGGTCTTTAACTTTGCTTTTTTTCGCTCACTTTCTCCATTCTTGCCATGTTCACTGTTATGTGCCTGTTTTGTTTGTTTATCATTTTCTCATGCATTCCTGAAGATTTGAAATGTTGCATTCACTTTTGTTTAGGGAATATGGGCGGTGCGGTGACAGAGGCAGTGGTACCGGTGTTTCTCTACTTTAGCAGCTGCGTCTATCTCAACAGACACGATCGCACTTACGATGAGGTGCCATTCACTCCAATTATTGCTGACTTGCTCGGTGTTGTACAAGTACAGTCAAGTGCGCGTAATCCGGATCGTTTGGGACCGCCTGTTTTTGATTCGGATTAGCCGCATTCCGGATTACACGCACAATTATGCGTATGTTCTCTCACTGCAGGCTGCAATAATAGCCGCGTATCCGGATTAGACGCATCCTGTTTTATTAAACAAAATGGCAAACACTTTTAATGTGCCCAAAACGAAAATTATTCAGCAAGTTGGAGCAACCGAGTAGCTGAATAAAAAAAAAACAAACGAACCAGATTATCAATGAATTATGTATGCTGTAATCCCATCCTGTAATCTGGTGTGGCTCAGCTGAGGCGGGGGGGGGGGGGGGGCGGGAGGTGGATGTTGTGGTTTGGTTTGTGGGCTCAATCTTTTGTCAGATTTTGTCTTAAACAAATTCTGAATGACTTGTGGTTCAAAAAATGATGGTCAGTTCAGTAAGTTTTTCACTTAAAATGTTTCAATTAAATTATAAATGGTTGATGAGGTTTTTTGTTACTGTTAGGTACGTTTGAGTTCCCAATGATTCCTTTCCAGTTTTCCTTTGAAAGATTGCTAGGTTTTGCTGTGCAACTTAATTGCTGTGTCCCACAAATGTCCCAAAATCATTGAATTTGAGACCATTAAAATGTTTTCAGGTAATCACTTTCTGTCACAATTTAACCTCGGACGCCCATAGTCAACTGGGCGTCCAGCAGAGCGTTATTTTCATCTCCACTCTGAGAATGGTTTGTTGTTGTTTTTTACATACAAGAATACCTACAATAACTTTACTTACAATGTAACATGGCTGAAACATTTTTTTGAGTTTATGTAGCTCCTACGATCCTAACTTCATGTACTGTTTTTTAAGTACACGCCCATGATTTTGTAATCCTTTTGAAACAATCCTGCTGGGAAGGGTTTGACAACATGTTTATATTTTCAGTTGCTGTTTCTGCGCTTTTGTCCGACAAAAGTAAAGCCACTAGGCACCCCCACCAAACGTTGCCTGTACTTCCAGCCCCCCCCCGTTTTGCCGATTCTGTACCACGATGAGATGGAGAGACGCCCCCCCCCCCAAACCCAAATGGTGTCTATTTCTGTTCTGCGGGTTCCCCACTGCTTACCGGATGGCGTGTCCTGATGGTGATAACTCGTACACAAATGTTGCTCATTTCAGCTGGCGCTGTCTATCCCATCCTTTCTTGTCTCACCCGTGCTGGGCAGTTGGGCCGATGGGCGTCTCCGGCGAAAGACGGCCGCGCTGATCGGTGCTGTGGGACCATTGTTCGGAGGGCTGGCGTTGCTCTACTCCACTGGGGCCTATCTGACGGTGGATGTGGGCCCCGTGCTCATCGGAGGCGCCTTTGTGACTGGCCTCACAGGAGGGGACACTGTCCTCGTGGCCGCTGTCAATGCACTCGTTGTCGACAGTGCACTCACGCAGAGACCCGTGCGTAGGCCTGTCTGGTGTCAGTATGTACACGAAGTGTGCGTGTGTGTGTGTGTGTGTGTGTGTGTGTGTGTGTGTGTGTGTGTGTGTGTGTGTGTGTGTGTGTGTGTGTGTGTGTGTGTGTGTGTGTGTGTGTGTGCCAAATCATTCACACGTTCCAGGATGGTTCCCTAATCACCGCCCGTGTCGGCTTCGCCGCTGCCCTGGGCAGTGTGGGCGCCTTCGTGGGAATGTTCCTCACTTCCTACCTACTGCTCTATACCCACCCGGGCGTCTACTTCGTTGGCTGCTGCATAGGCTTTGGCCTCTATGCAATCACATGTCTTTACCTGCTGCTCTTTGTCAGGGAGGTCAGGCCACATCAGACACCTGAGCGTGAGGATTTCTGTTGCATCATGAAATTAGCACCAAATGCCAACAAGTCCACCTTTGATGGTGACTGGGGAGTGTCTGAATGAGTAAAGCAACTGTGAATCAACGATACTAAAGAAGCAAATGTGAAACATTGAACTGATTGCTGGAAGTTTTATATTTTGCACAACTCGCATGGTAAAATGTTTCTGTTGTCAATGAAGGATATAGCATTGTGCCTGCTGTGTGATTCAGCGTTGCTTTGGAAAGTAATTTTGCCTCCACCTCTAATGTTAATGCGAATGTTGTGTCATAGCATTTTTGTTTTGATGCCATCTTTATTGTTTGTTCAGCCATAGACACTGATGCAGAAGTGACACCATTCCAAGAGCGTGTCTGCACAGTCGTGAGGAACGTGGGCGAAGGCTTCAAGGACCTCTTCCTCACAGTGTTCTCGGCGAGAAGGGGCTGGCTGCGCTTCTGCCTCCTCTTCACCATCTCATGCGCATTCATTGAGAGCTTTGTGGGAAGTTAGTCAGCCATTCTCACCTCACATACCTGTAACCGGGTCTGGCAGAGTGGGGCTTGGTCTAAATGGCCGAATTCTGGGGGTCTTGGGAGCAAAAATTGGGGGGGGGGGTTTGATAGCCGAGCATTTTTTTGAATTGTACTGGTACTTTTTGGTCAAAATAAGCTCTAAGTGTTATTTAGCTGTTTTATGGTCATATAACACTGAAAACCAAAATTTACCCACTTTTATCATGTTAGACAAGGTGAAAATCCCTTGGGAAAATTCGGGAGATTGTTGGGAAAATAATCTCCCCCCCCCAGTTACAGGTATATTTCCGCACTATGCGTTGTTATTGTTACATGTACATTGTCCATCTGTATGGCTGGCTGTTGTATGGCTCTAAGAATGAGAGTGGGCAATGCTTTGGTGGGGCCACATCCACATTCACTGTGTTGGCTGGGAGGCATGTGAGGAGGGTTGTTTTATTTTGTTGGCATTGGTTTATGCTAGAAATTTTGTAGCTGCCAAGAACGTTTCAGAGGATAATATTAGCACAGTCAGATCGTTAACTATGTGTAGTAGATGGGTGAACTTGATCATCCAGTTGGAAACTCTTTCATGTAAATAAATGGCTTGGTTCAACATCTTTCTCCCTGCCAATACAACACATGGCTGTAAAAACAACTTGCATTCATCAATTCATGATCAATTTGACAATGCAACAGTACATGGCCAGTATCACATGACCGCCGGCCATACTATGACTACACTGCCAAAGTGCCATTTTTGTGTGCACTGATGACTGATGGTGTGGTGACACCAACACACGGCTTGTTGCAGGCGGCGACACGACGATGCTGCTGGTGAAGATGAGTCCCTTCGGCTGGAACGACGCGCAGTTCACCTCGTGGACCACCGCTGCGACCGCCCTCGGCGCCCTGGGCACCCTCTTCTGGCCCTGGCCCTTCATGCTCTGCAGGTACGCTGCATCTCACTGTTATCCATGTCTTGGTCTTCAATGCATGAACCTCGAGTTGTTTGTACTGGATCATAAATGTTTCAACATTGCTTCTTATAAGCCATTGTATTTCCAATTGAAGAGTTGTGGAAAAAAGGCGATTGCAGCGCTGGGATTCGAACCCAGGTGTCAGGGATTCCGGTCCTGGATGCTAACCGCTACACCAGACTCGCACGCATCCTATTCCACAAATCACGCATGATAAGCCAGGAGAAACTTTCCAATGTCAGTCTTTAACCGTTCATTGACAATGTGCAATTTCTTGCTTCCATGAACCAAGGATCTCATTGTCTGTGAAACGACAGCTTTTGGTGTTGCTTGAAGCGCTTGTTGCTGCAGTTGTTTGCATTCAGAGAAAAAGGCCGAGACGCACTGATGATCGCTTTTGGAATGACTTTTGCAGCAGTGTACTATGGAGTGCTCTCAGCTGCCAACAAAAGCTGGATGCTTTGGACAGGTTTTTGGTGATTTGTTGGTTCACACTTCCACCTTTGACTGTTTGCTTGTGGGCAGGTTGCATGATATACACCGTACACTCACCCCCCAACATTTTTTGATGCCCCCTTTTTAGAAGGTGCTCTGGCCCATTCTCTAACAACACCCATACCTGTAACTGGGGGGGGGGGTTGGGGGGCCCCGCAGAGTTTTTCCAACACCCACCCAACTCCCCCCAACCCCCCCCCCCAGCATTTCCCCAAGGGATTTTCACTCAGTGTAAAACGATAAAAGTGAGTAAATGCTGGTGTATTTCAGTGTTTTTCAGTGTTATATGACCATAAAACAGCAAAATTACACTGTTTAGACCCTAATTATACTCATTTTTGACCAAAAAGTAACAGTATAGCTCAAAACATGGCTGGCTACCCCCCACTTTTTGCTCAGACACCCCCCCCCCCCCAGAATTCGGCCATTTACTCCCCCCCCACTCTTCCAGACCTGGTTACAGGTATGACAACACCCCCGCCCCCCTGCCACCCTGCAACCAGGTTCCACCAGAATTAGGGTTCTTTTGCAACACCCTGTGTTGGGGTGCGTCAGTTGCACTGGTCACACGTACACCATCATACACACAATTATTGCACACAATACATGGTGCAATTGTTTCAGATCTGCTGTGCATGTTCCCCATGTTTGCATTTGCGCCAGGACTTCGTGGCTTGGTCCCAAAACTGGTGTCTGAGTCGGAAACAGGTACTCCAGCTAGTATTCAAAGTCACTTCATGTCCAGGGTTGCACAATTTAAAAAAAAAAGTTTTTTTTTTTAAAAAAAAAATTATTTTTTTTTTAAAAATAAGTTGGATTTTTTTTTTAAATTAAAAAAAAAATTTCTCTGATTTTGGGTAAAATTTAGCTTTTGAGTGGCAAAAAGGCGTTTAAATGGTGTTTAGATGGTACAATTAGTAGTTATTCATGCATAAACTTGCTTATTAGCACCAAAACCAAGCTCTTTTTGGGGTTCCCAACTGGTTCCCAACATAGTGCGATACCGTACACGACCATTTAGAGGCAGCGGCTTTGTCACCATTTGACTAAAACGATGCTAAATACGCTTCTAAAGGCTTTAGGGAAGCACTAGTACTTGTGTTTGACACTCTAATAGGCTAAAAGTATCTTATGGTACAGGTATTTGGCGCCAATGATGGCTCCTAAGTCAATTTAAAAAAAAAAAATTTTTTTTTAAAAATTTTTTTTTTTAATTTAAAAAAAAAACTTGAAATTTATTTTTTTTATGCAACCCTGTTCATGTCACAAGGGAATTTTAAAACGGCATAACAGCACATCAGCCTTGCTCTAAGATTGATTATTTTGCTTGTCTTCTTATAAATGTCAATCCTGTGAAACATTTGTGTGGCATTGTTAGTGTTCACAGTGACTAACATAACATTCTCTCATTTTGGCCCAGCTCGCGTGTTCGTGGCCTTTTCGATAGTGTTCAATCTGGGCCCCCTATTGGGCAAGGTCTTTATGAATGGCATCTACATGGAGACGGTCCGCTTCTGGCCCGGATGCGTCTACGCTCTCATCGGCCTCACACAGCTACTTGTTGCTGCCGCCTTTGTGTGAGAGCCTCTTTTGGGATTGCTGTTGTGGTTAACAGGCACTCCCAAAGCTAGCACTCGCTGTTCCAGTGCCATCTACTACCTGCTGACTCGCACCAGCTCAGCCGATGCTCCATTAGTGACTGAGTCTGTGGAGGATGGAACGGAGACCGAAAGTGATGTCATGCCCACGTCGAGTGACTTCATCAGCGATGGCGGCTACCAATCAGAGACGTCCAATAGGCCCCTTTGAGTGCAGGCAGCCAATCAGAAGCTGGCAACAGCTTCTCACTGGGCAATTCACTTGGGTTGAATTTCACACTGCAGTTAACGCATTGTTTCTGCAATTGTTGTCGAGTATACTGTGTGGTTGTCTCATCAGGGTAGTTCATTTGTTTGGTAATCGATCTTAATTTGTTGCTGCCATGGTAGGCCAGGTAATCGTTGCGCTGTTGGTCTCTGCAAACTTTTTTCATGTCTTGGCAGTAGCGTTCTTTTTTTCTTGTTTGGAGTTGGAATGGATGAGCCTGTAAATGTTTCAACTGTGCTTCTTGTAATCCCCTAAATTACTAAAGATGCTTTCTGGAAGTTCGCTTACTGTATAACCAAAGTAATTTTGAAGTTGGTGATTGGGTAGGTTCTCCTGCTTTCTGCGTAGACGTGTTCAACACAATCAGTGCATATTCCAACTTTGAGCTTTGAGAGCGAGTGTAGCTCAGTCGTAAGGCGCGCTCGTGGTCAGGGGTTCAACTCCCTTCCACTGAGGTCACTGAGTTACTGATCCCCTTGGGCAGAAGGATGAACGCTCTCATTGCCCAGGACGGCTCCAGGACTTGGGCGGGAAATCCGTGCCTGGTGGGCGGCCCACCTTCCCTCGCGGGCGAAGGACGCCGCTGTTGTGATTCCGTGAGTCGCGGCGTTGGCGTTTTCCCAATGTTCGACATTGTCAACGCCTGCATGCTGTGTTGGAATTTGCGCCAAATAAAACAGTTTAAAAACCACGAACACAAAGCACCTCTGTCCCTACAACTCGTCAACTACAAACAACTACAAAGTTGAAACATTTACGCTGCCTTCGATTCGCATGTTCCGTCAAGCGAAACAGACAAATATGCTGGGCGAGGCATGGTCGCGTACCGCCTGGGTCGCCCGAAGGCGGAAAAGGAAGGCACCAGACTCTCTGGAACCCTATGTACCTAAAGGGTGTTTTTTTAAATTATCACATTTCTTTTTTGAATAACTTTTGTTTCCTCTGTCGGATTGTTATCAAATTTGGAACACTTATACTCAAGACTGTGGGATTTTGTCTGAAAAAAGAATCGTCGAATTCGGTTGAGGATTCCGAGAGTTATAGCGCTCCAAATCAGATGTCGCTTTTTGGGCAGATCTTACAAATGAAATTGTTTGAATCGTAAGTATCCCGTACTGTATGCCAAATTTCAAACGCCAAACTTTGCTTTTGGCTGGCGCGGCTCGTCCAATTCGGTCGGCGCACAGAAACACGACTGAAACCGCTCCCTCTCCATCCGCCCTCCCCCACTCCATACCAACCCAACGGCCCAGGTTGTTCGCCATGTGAAATCTGCCCAAAAAGCGACATCTGATTTGGAGCGCCATAACTCTCGGAATCCTCAACCGAATTCGACGATTCTTTTTTCGTACAAAATCCCAAAGTCTTGAGCATAAGTGTTCCAAATTTCATAACAATCCGAAAAAGGAAACGAAAGTTATTCAAAAAAGAAACGTGATAATTTAAAAAAACACCCTATAGTACCTAGTAGAGATGAGCATGGGCCGGGCCTGGGCCAGATTTTCCAGGGGCGGGCCGGGCCTGCCTCGTTTTTGGGCAAAAATCTACACAGAAGGAAATACAGTGTGGAGTGTTAGTGTGGAGGCGGCTACCAAATGAGTGGAATCAAAGCTTTTCTTTCGGTCGGATAATCGCTGAATCTTTCTTTGTACCACCTGAATGCGTCTGACACTCTTGTTTACATATAAGCTGCCTTGTGGATGACATTACATTTGCATACCGGTGTGGTATTAGCTTTTTGTCTACGTGACATACCAGTATGCTTTCACACTCGATATGAACACATTTACAGTTGTCACGGTCTTTTCAACCGTTTTTGTATTTTTTTAACGAAAAACGGCTCATATTTTTTGTTGAAAAAATTCATGCTACTAGGGAACTGGCATGCGTAGATACATACGTTGTACAATGTATTGCACTACGTACCTGTATGTAGCCAGTTGTGTGGGGCCAGTGGGAGTGTTAGATGTACATGAGTATGTACACGACTGTAATGCACAGGATTACCTATGAGTGTATGGGACTGTCGAAACGCCGCTGCACCTGTGATGCTGCATTGCTCTGGGCGCCAAATTGCAGATGGTAAAGAAGGCAAAGGCCAGTGCCGCGATTGTGCCAGCTGTGCGCAAAAATGCACTGCGATATTCGACTGTATAGAAAACGCAAGTACATACATAGTACATATGTATGTGTGTGTGTACGAATCACACGTTGTAGTGAAGGCCATTTGCACAAACTACAGCGCACTTGATGATCACCATACTGTACTGTACTGGCCGATGGCCATACCATTCTGTGGATTTTTTTTATTTTAAAAATGTCTTACAGGCGATGAAGTAGCCCGTCCACTCGACCATTTCTCCAAAGAAATTGGGGCAGGACACCCAGCGGAAGAGTCGACCTGCCACAAAAGCAAATTTTTTTTATTAAAAAAAAATAAAATTGCCTGTTGGGATCGCGTAAGTGGCAGAGGCGGAACGGCGTCGCAAACCGAACAGCGTGTTGTCCGCGTCGATATTGATGGCCATGCCACACGCAAACGTGACGACTCCTAAACGTTTGAATTTTCTTTATTTTTTTTTTGGAAAAGCCGAAATTGATTGACCGAGTATTGGCATTGGCTGGAAGAGCGTGAGATTGGCCTCGGTCGGACAATGGCCGCTGCCTTGCAACCTTCAATACACAACATCGGTTTTACTGGTGTACATATGTAGGTACACACCGATAATGTGGCCTTGCTTAAGAAAATGTTGTGCGCTCGGCATTAATTCTTGAGTCAGCAACATGGGTTGATTGCACCTCTTTTAGCACGCTCACTCCATTCCAGCCACATGCATACCAACAGGGTGTGACAAAAGTCACGTTACACGTTTGAACGAATAGCTATTTCTCAGGCGCTTCCGGATCAACTTTTATCCGTTTTTTTTTGTGTGGTGTTGAAGTTCATGATAGTCACTTTCTAACTTAAAGTTGCATTTTTTAATTTTGTGAATATCAGGGTGTACGCGTCAGCGTACAACCCTAATATGTGACCACTTCTCAATGCGGGTTTTTGAAGTTTCGATCGCCTATAACTTTTGATTGCCTGAACGGATTTCGACGCGTTATGGCGCAAATGAACCGCCTTCTTCTGGGGCATCGAATGCGCCATAACGCGTTTCCTTGCTTTACTGTAAGGGGTCAATAGTTCCAAAAATGTTCCAATTTTGTGGCTTTTTTTTTTCATGTTCTCTGCCAGGTTTTTGGAGCGCCACTCGTGAACGGCTAAAGGTATCGATATGAAACTTGGACAGCATCTGCAGCTATTGCAAAGAAAATAGACGCCCAAAGGATTTCTTGATAGCAGCTCCGATTTTGAGATATCGTCGATTTGGCGATTTTTCTTGGACATAGCCGTTTTTTCGGGTGGTTTCCACCAAGAGTAAAACTCCAAAAAGAGGATGTTCTCCATTGAATTTTATTCACACGATCAGTGGAAGCGCATTCGTGACATTTCATTTTCCACCTAGCCGTTTCGTTTGCGAATGAACCGCAGTGTACTACATGTTGATTGCCGGCACATGCATTCAGACTGCACCCGCAATGTGTAAGACACACCGCGTTAACACCTGTGGACATTTTACCAATACAACGCGCACGCGGTACGTTTCGCATTGCGCCCGCTAGGGGGCGTGCAAGTTTCTTTACTGCCCGCTAGGCAACACAAGCGCTGATTGGTTGCACGGGAACGTGCCAAAAGTTGGAGTGACTATACATGACAATGCATTCAACGTGAGAGCCGCCCTCGTACTGCCCCCCGGTTGTTTGCCATGAATGTATAAGTACATATACCGCGGAAATTTGGAGGGGAGCAAAGTTAAAAATCGAGGACACCCGCGAGATGCCGGCCAAGCTGCGAAGGAGCAAGTCTACGCCCGCCCTCTGGCGTCCGGAACCGACGTCCAAGCTGCACCTGGCTGGGCGACGATTGGTGGTGCCTGCCGGCAGTCTTTTCGTGCTGGGCCGTCGTCGGTTGCTGCTCCACCGTGCGTGCAAGATCGTGCTGCCAAGCCGCCAGGTTGTGGTGTGGCAACAAGGAGTCGTGCCGACGTTCTGCGCGGGACGCTGAAGGCCTTCTGCACCCCCCCCCCCCATTACCAACCCAACGGCCCTCTTCAAGGCCACCCAAACCGGTTCGAAATCTGCAATGTGTGGGCGGTTTACACTGCTGTGGTCGGAGACGGCATGTCGCAGACGTCAAACATTCTGGACCGTTGGACACTGTACGCACACGCACGCACGCACGCACGCTGGCGACATCGACCAGACGCGACTGCAAGACAAGCGTGGCGAGCGGACGGGCGACACCGACATGCGCGATTCCAAGACAGGTGGCGAGCGCACAGGCGACACCAACAGGCGCAGACATGCGGCGAGCAGACGGGCGACACCTGCGCACGACGAGACCTGTCGATGGGGCGACAGTGCGTTGCTTGCCTGCCGAGAGTGGATGTTGAGACTGCAATAGATGGTGGGGGTGGTTGTTACCGCCGGTTGGGCGCGACGCGATCGAACACGCGCGCGCGCACTCACGTAACTGTCGACTGCATGTCGACTTTGCAGCGGCGTCATCTCGTCCTCTTGCGTCGTCGTCTTGCGTCCTCCTGAATCGACACGGCGGCGTGGCAACGAAAAACTTACCTGCAGGTGCGATGACTCCTTGCTGTTGCAGGCGCACGCACGACGACAATGGCCATTTTCCACACTCTGCGACGAATTGCAGCGCTAAAAAATTAGCGGTTGAATATTGAATGCGGAGATACAGTAGACTACGTACCGTAACGCCAAATGCGAAGCTACGGTAGACAAGAAACACGCACAGTACACTTGCGGGAAACTCAATCACAGGCTGCAGATGGCTGCTGGCGCAGCGAGATGGCTGCTGGCGCAGCGCAGCTGCGGCGGTTACTGTTGGGATGCGGCTGCCCAACAGCATCCTCCCCCACCTCACCAGGGTAGGGGGAGGCCCCTCGGCTCACCTAAACGAAAGTGGCTACCGTATCCCCGGGAAAAAACGGAACGCAGAAAAATAGACCTACCGGCTACCGTACCTTTTCATTTCCCGGAGAGGGGGGGGGGTACATACTACTGCGGTGCCTCGCAAGGAATGCGCTGATCGACTCACGAGTCGTTTGCGGTCCCATCTGGGCCCATAAGAATATTTATGGACTATGGTATCGATAGAAATCGACCATGGTATCGATCAAATCAAAAGTGTCTTGTGAAAACCTCAACACTCAGCAGCACTCAGCAACTGCCGATGTACTTTTCCACAGGGAGTGTCGGTCTTGTCGGTGGCACCAGATTCCCTAGTCCACGATGCAGACTAGACAGTCCACGAAGCGGTGAGCTGCACTCAACAACTGCCGATGTACTTTTCCACAGGAAAGTGTCGGTCGTGTCGGTAGCACCCTGGGGCCACGCTGGGTCACACCAGCCCCAGTGACCAACACCCCACGCAGGTAGTCCCTGCTGATACGCCCAGCCTGCTCTTCTGGCACGATGTCACAAGGAGGAAGGTCCAACACTGCCTGCTCTCCCTTCGGGGCAAATAACAACAAGCAACAACAAGCAGCTGCACGCACAGCATTCTCCCAGTCCTGCTGCAGACTGCTGCTGCAGAACAGCTTTCGTGGCGGGAGTTTGCAACATTTTTGCATTTTCATGGTTGGCGACTGATTTGGAGATGGCGTTCAATCCATCGGGTGAACTGACCAAATGACAAATGACTAGATGAAACAAGACAGCACTGGCAAGAAGACGACATGCAACGAAACGATCGCAAATACAAAAAACGAACAAGGTCCGTAATGCTCGGTAATGCGTAATAACGAGGCTACCGTAGTTTCAGAACAAAAAATCAGTGTACTGCCCAAATAGGCGAAAGTGATGAAAGTGTACCGCCCAAAGTGGCAAAAGCCGTAACTTTCGGGAAAAATCGATCCATGTGCACCATGTGCACCAAGCCTTCGTTATTTTGGTGCGACATTTTTCTCCCTTGTCTCTCCATCTCGCATATCTCTAAACCGGGGGGGGGGGGGTTATCGGGTGACCGGCTGGCAGGCCTTGGTTGTGCCGGTCGGCGCCCCCATCCCGCAAGTCGGTCGTCACAAGCCCGACAGCAGCCGAGCAGCGCCGCCAGACCCCTCCCACACGCGGCGACCTCCAGCAACTGATCCAGCCCAGAAGCCGACAGCTCACAGGTGGCAGTGGGCGACTGCTTCTTCTGATCCCTGGGCTACCCTAAGTCGTTTCGCTCGTGATACATCCGGTGATGTACACAAGCGCATTCCTTCCGCGTGTAGGAATGATTCATTTGCCTGTTGTTGAGTGAGTGAAAAGAGAGATTATATGGAGAGAAATAAGTCTCCAGTTTAAGTTAGATAAGAGGAATATCTAACAGCTCGGTTATGGCTGACGTTGTGGTCGCGAACTACGCTGCCATTTACTATACCTTAATAACTATTGAGTGTATCTATCGTTGCATCGTGTATCGTGTAACACAAAATTAAAACAGTAAAAACAAGATAAATATTAAAGCTTAATAACATGGAAATTGATATAAAGAACAAACGCAAACATTTCAAATAAACAAAATTGATATTGTTTCTAAAAGTATTCAACGGAGAGACAGTAGAAAGAATGTCCCACCAAAATAACGAAGCTCTCGTGCACATGGTGCACATGGATCGGTTTTTCCCTAACTTTCTCACTTTGGTGAAAAATAAATAATTGAGAATTGATAAATAAATAATTGATAAATTGAGAAAAATAAAATTCTTTGAATAAGCAATTAAAATGGCCGCTCGTCGCTTCTGGGTGGGGGGCAACTGGAAGATGAACGGCTCTCGCGCCGCCATCGACGGCATTTTCGGCTTTCTCAAGGACTCCGCTCCAGGCGACGTTGGTCGGTGCAGGGAACTTGCTGCATTTTCCATATAATATGGATTTTATTGTTTTTTCCGCGCTTAGAAGTGGTCGTTGCGCCGCCCAGCTGCTACCTCTCCTACGTGGCCGAACGCGCGCAGTCGCTGCCAATTGCGGTGGCCTCTCAGAACTGCTACAAGGTGGCCAAGGGCGCCTTCACCGGGGAAATTAGGTGCCTTTATTTGGGAAATTGGAGAAAATTTTGCGAACTGCCAACTTCTCTTTTATGTACGTCCACGAGTAAGCATAGAGCTGCAAGAAAATCTGGCTTGAGACTAGGGAAAATGAAAGCCAGGGGAGGGGTCTTTCAGGATAGGGTCCGAACTGGGGAAGGAGGCTCTCCCAATCCCTTTCTCAAAATTCTCATAGGCACGAATAATATAATATTCTCATAGGCATGCCTCGCCCCCCCCCCCGGCCTCAGACCCAAACGGGGGGGCGGGGGGGGGGGGGGGGGGGGTTGACCTACCCCCACTGGCTATAGCCGTCCCGCTTTTTTGAACCCCCCCCCCACTGGCCATCGCCATCCCGGATAAGTTGCGGGAAACCCCATAGGTGCCCGCTGGGGGGTATAGGGGGGGGGGTATACCCTCCCCTGGAAGACCCTATCCCGAAAGACTTTCGGTCAGGGTTGCACAATTTTAAAAAAAAAGTTTTTTTTTTTTTAAAAAAAAATTTATTTTTTTTTTAAAGTTGGATTTTTTTTTTAAATTAAAAAAAAATTTCTCTGTTTTTGAGTAAAATTTAGCTTTTGAGTGGCAAAAAGGCGTTTAAATTGTGTTTAGATGGTACAATTAGTAGTTATTCATGCATAAACTTGCTTATAAGCACCAAAACCAAGCTCTTTTTGGGGTTCCAAACTGGTTCCCAACATAGTGCGATACCGTACACGACCATTTAGAGGCAGTGGCTTGTCACCATTTGACTAAAATGATGCTAAATACACTTCTAAAGGCTTTAAGGAAGCACTATTAGTTGTGTTTGACACTCTAATAGGCTAAAAGTATCTTATAGTACAGGTATTTGGCACCAATGATGGCTCCTAAGTCAATTTAAAAAAAAAAATTTTAAAAAAAAAATTTTTTTTTTTAATTTAAAAAAAAAAACTTGAAATTTTTTTTTTATGCAACCCTGCTTTCGGTACGACCCCTCCTCTGTCCTTCATTTTCTGGAGCTTCAAACCAATTTGTCTTGAAGAAATGGCGAAAAGTGTGCCTGGGGAGCTGTCTTTCTGTACTTTGCAGCTAAAAGGTACATGGAAATGGCGTTTAGATCACGTTTTGGACTGTTTTGGGTCCATTTTGAGGCGAATAACTACCATTTTTTGTGCAATTCTGAGGTATAAAACTCTATCCCGAAAATCCCGATTTTCCCACCCCCTGCCTTCAAAAAATTTGGCGATTTACCCCTCCCCTGGCCCAATTTCCGTGGGCACCTATGGGAAACCCTATCTCATTATTGAAAAAGTGGGCAAATATGCGTGTTTTTGTGTCCTTTTTCAGTGTAGTGTGACCCAAAAACGCTTAAGAAGTGCTATTTAGGCGTTGTATTGGCACATTTTGGACCAAAAGCACCGATTTACGCGCTGTTTTGGTGCGAAATGTTCCACTTCAACAACCCCCCTCCCCCCTCAAAAATTTCCGATCCCGGACATTTTACCCGGGACGGCTCGAGACCCCCCCCCCCCCCCCCGAAACCCCCAGCCACCCTCCCCCCCCCCGGCTTTTGGACCAATCAGCACCTATGCACACCTATAGCTGTTCAGTCCCTCGATGCTGAAGGACCTCTCCGTGCCCTGGGTGATCCTGGGCCACAGCGAGCGTCGGCACATTCTGGGCGAGTCGGACGCGCTCGTGGCCGAGAAGACCGAGCACGCGCTGGCCGAAGGCCTCCAGGTCGTGCTCTGCATCGGAGAGCTGCTCGAGGAGCGCAAGGCCGGCAAGACCGACGAAGTCTGCGCTCGGCAGCTGCAGGCTGTTGTCGGTTGGTAGGGACATGGTTTGCTGGTATGTGGGCCGCTTCTATGATCGCGGGGGTCTCTCTCGGGTCACAATCGACCGCGCTGCTTGTGAGAGATGAGACCCAGTCAGCCCTATCTTGGAGGGCTGGCTGGCTCCCCTCAACCTATACCCCCCCCCCCCCAAATCCACCTTTCCTTATGGCTTGCAGAGCTCATCACAGCAGGTGGTGATTGCTGGTCCGTTCAGACCGCAAGATCAGTTGGTCGTCAGTGGTGATCGCCTACGAGCCGGTGTGGGCGATCGGCACCGGTGTGACCGCATCTCCGGAGCAGGCCGAGGAGGTGCACGCCAATCTGCGCGCCTGGCTCGCGCGCGTCGTCTCCCAGGACGCCGCCGACAAGACGCGCATCGTCTATGGGGGTGAGGTTGGGGGGGGGGAGAGATTGGGGTGGTGGCGTTGGACCCCCCCCCCCCCCGGGAGAATGGCCCTAACGCAAATTTGAGCCTACTTTGAGACCCCACACGCGCTGGGGGGGGGTGTACCAAGCTGCAAATTTCGGATGTCCGACAGATTTCGGGGGGGGGGGGCCTCTGGCTCCGCCACCGACGTTTCTCCCGCACGCACGCACGCGCGTGCGCGCAACTTTCAGGCTCTGTGACGGCTGAGAATTGCGCGGAATTGGCGAAAAAGCCTAACGTCGACGGCTTTTTGGTGGGCGGCGCCTCTCTGAAGGCCGATTTCAACAAGATCATACACGCGCAGAGCGGCTGACTAGGGCCCGGATGGGTCCCGAATTCTCTAGACAAGTCCAGGCTTTAGTCCAGTCATTGGTGGTGTGCCTGCGTGCTGTTCTGACACACCGAGTAGTAGGCAGATTCCCCCTCCCCACCGGTGTCGACCTTTTGTGTTGGCTTGAACGAGTGGTGTGGTGGTTGAACCGCCGAGTGGTTGAACCTAGAAAATAGACGGTGTGCACCCAGTGGCTGTGGAGTATACAGTGATAGTCATGAGTTACTTACACAGGGTACCTTTATGCAAACATGTGCTTACAGTAGCAATTGTTCTAGCAGCGCCGCGAATTGCCATGAGTAGCATCTACATTCAGGAGCCGCCCACCAAGGGCAAGGTTGGGACTGACGTTTTTATAATTATATGTTTTTAATGGTTTTGAATTAGTTGCACTCCAGCCCGTTTGGTAAACGCTAATTCGCAAATAGTCGCGCGAAGTGTGGCTGCGTACGCGACCGGAATCGCAACAACAAAATGAAACTCGTTCGACTTTCCTGTACATAGTTTGTGGTGCAGTCGCACTGTACTTGTGTCCCCCCCCCCGCACGTGTGTGTGTGTGTCATGCATGTAACTGGGTGGGGGGGGGGCTGGAAGGTTACCCACCCTCATTCGGCAAGTATGCCCCCTCCTCCCCCTCCCAAGCCCTCCTCCCCCCCCCCAAAGCCCCCCCCCCCCTCAGAATTTTTCTAGTCTTTGGACCTGTCTACTATTAGCGAAAGTAGTGTATTTTTCGTTGTTTTCGGTGTTTTTTAGACCCTGTTTTGTGACATTTTTCCCTTCTTTGATCCCCTCCCCATTCATATTGGCGTGCCCCCCCCCCCCGACGCCGCCCAGAATGGTCTTCGACCCCTCCCCCACTTCAAAACCCGGTTCCATGTATGTATGGTGTGCGTGCGTGCGTGCGTGCGTGCGTGCGTGTGGGCTGGATGGGTGGGTCACTCTTGGAGTGGGTACCCTTGGGATCTCAGGTGGTACTCAAGACCAACGTGGGCGACGTCGACGTGGAGCTGTGGGCCCGGGAGTGCCCGCTCGCAGTGCGCAACTTTGTGCAGCTGTGTCTCGAGGGGTATGGTTACGGTAGACTATTGAACTCTAGATGGGTATTGTTGTTGTTGGATTGGGGCCAACGCTAGGAGGCCGTCATTGACCCATAAGCGTACGCATCTGCAGGACGCCTTCCCCTGGCTAGAGCCACAGTATTGGCAGAAGACGCCGTCTGTCATCTAGGACGGGGTTAATCGATCGATTGACGGGGATTTTCCATTACTCGTTTCAGAGGGTCCATCGAGAATCGAACCCGGAACCTTGCGCGCCAGAGGCCGATTCTCTACCACTAGGCAATACTGCTCAATTCAACAACTCTAGAGTATAGTCGACTGTAGTCGCAAGAAAAGGCGACATGTGTTGTCTGTTGCGCACGCGTACACACACGCACACGCGCGCACACACGCAGGTACTACGATGGTAGCATATTCCATCGGGTCGTCAAGGGCTTCATCGCGCAGGGTGGAGACCCCACCAACAGCGGTCTGGGAGGGGAGAGCGTCTACGGCAAACCTTTCAAGGTACTTGTGTGCGCCCGAAATAGCTTCAATATTATGTTTGAGGGCAATTGTTGGCGCTGGGCGGCGTTTGAGTTTTGTCTTAGGGGGCGGACCACCCCCACCCCCCCCCCCCCCCTCTGACGGTACGGCTATGCGCACACGGTCATGACGCACCGGATGGGTACGCACGCACGCACACAGGCAGCGGCGTAGCCAGGTGGGGTGCTCTAATTAGTCAGAGGAAGCTCGCATTTTGCTGAAAGCTTGAAGTCAGCATGCATTTGCACTGTGAAGTCGAAAGTCCATAGTGAATGGAATGACTTCGCAGTTGCAACATTGGGGAACTGCTGCGAAGTCATCCA
Source organism: Paralinhomoeus sp. GSCO2_6 (assembly GCA_030248085.1). Taxonomy (NCBI): domain Eukaryota; kingdom Metazoa; phylum Nematoda; class Chromadorea; order Monhysterida; family Linhomoeidae; genus Paralinhomoeus; species Paralinhomoeus sp. GSCO2_6. The sequence goes on along the minus strand of JASAMY010001007.1, from coordinate 49,418 downwards.
ATTAGGTGGAAGGAGAACCTGACATCATAACTGTAGAAATTGGTGGACTTTTGAGAGAGTGCATCTAACTATGGAGCTCACATTGTATATTTGTAGGAGTTTTTTATTAAATGTTCTCAGCAAAGTTGGTATTTTGTGGCCTCTAAAGTCTAAAGGGCATGTTGCTGTATACTTTGCAGAAAAATTGTCTGTGGCACTGGTTTTTCCAGTCAAACGCTGGTCAAACGATATACTTGAGGCTTCTAAGGAGAATTTTTGTGGCAGAGAATGCATTTTCATTGCTCTATGCGTTTTTTTTTGGGTCGAATTAGCACAACAATTGCCTGCAGCTCTACCAAAGTAGGTACCTAAAACATGTTTCAGCGCCTCCTCTAAACATTCCCCAGGTAGGGGTCACCCCTCCCCCAGCTTCGGTCAATCCTGCACAAAAAGTAGGACCACCCCCGAGCTTTAGTCAATCCTGCACTGACTGCAGGTTACCACTATGGCTGGGTGCGTTTCGCATACTTAACCAAGGTGTTCTTCAGGCCAGCAGTATTTGTTCTCTAAATACCAAAAATTACACTGTATTTTACGCACTTACAGACCATTTTGGAGTCTTTTGAGCGCGTTTTTGTCCAAAAATTCACCAAATTTTGCCTGCGGCGCTGTGTTTTCAGCATTTTCTAGGTCCTTATTGAGGCTGGAATACGAGAAATTGTATCAAATTTGGCCGTCAACATCACCCCCTACAACATTTGAAAAATCCCAGATTCACCTCCCCCCAGTTACACATCTGGTTTAAATGCACTAAAACTGTCGTTTTTGCCCTTTTTTCGGACTTTTTGGACAATTATGACTACGTTTTTTTAGTTTCCTTGTCAGTCTGCACTTGCTTGAACTTCATCTAAGTTCACAACAGTGATAGCAAAACTATTGTAAATTTTTTTAAGTGCACTTTACCCTGAAGCAACCCAACGAGAAGATGTGGAGATATGGGGAGGGTATGGAGGGACTTCGCAGCCAGCCCAAAAATTTCCGGGCTGAGCACTTGAGCGTGCCCATCTATGCTTTGCAGGATGAGTTTCACTCGCGACTGCGCTTCAGTCGGCGGGGGCTGCTGGCGATGGCGGGGGGCGGGGCGGGCAAGCGGCACGCCAACGAGTCCCAATTCTTCTTCACCCTCGACAAGACCCCGGAACTGGAGAAGAAGCACACCCTCTTTGGAAAGGTTTGCCTTGACGGGGGGGGGGGGTGCCAATTTTTGCGGAGGGAGGGGATTAATGACCCAAAAGCGTGGGGGTCGATGGCCAGACTGGAGAAATTGTGACACACCGAAATGGCGCCTAATTGCGTGGTCAAATGCCGAGCTTTTTGTGTTTTTGGTCAGAAATGCTGAAGGTCGAAAACGACTTTTTTTATCAATTTTTATTTTATTCTATTTAATTCTTGGGGAGGAGGAACAAGCAATAACGATATGAGTATAAAAACAAACAAAAACTACAAAAAAAAGTTTAGGCAGTGGGGGACACGCTTTTCAACATGCTGAAAATCGCCGACACGGAAACGGATAAGAACGATCGCCCGCTGAACCCGCGCAAAATTCTGTCGACGGAGGCAACTTTTTCATTTATTTTTTGTTGTTTTTATTTTTTTATCGATTTTATTCTATGAGTAAAAATATTTGCAGGTGGTCGACAACCCATTTCCCGATATCGTGCCTCGAGTCGACAAAAACGCCAAAAAGCGATCCGCCGATGGCGACAAGAAAAATGCCGAGCCGATGCAAAAGTCGCGATTTTTATTTATCATTTCGAAGCATAACTTTGAATCAAACTTGGTGGGAGCGGGGGGGGGGCGGCCCTGCCGCACACAGTCGGATGTAATTCTCCCCCCCCCCCCCTCCCCCATCCCCCTCACAAAAGGGTAAAAGAGTGTTTGCGTCATTTTTGTAGCGTGACCAAAATGCGACAGTTGAGACCAAAAGTGTTTTTGGACGCAATTTTCTCCGATTCGAACGTCTCCCCCCCCCCCGCCCCAGTTTGAAGGGCCGTTTAGGTAGCCACTCCCGCCCGGCCTGACCCTGTTGCAGCTACCCATGTTTAGAAGTCGTGTTGATTAAAATAAAGAAGGAATGCCTTAGGAATCTGGCGCTCCTGTCATTCGGAGAGGAGGCCGAGGAGGGGGATGGGGAAGAGACGGAAAATTGGACCGTCAAAAGCGCCCACGAGCTGGCAGCAGACGAGAAACTGTCCGCCGAGCCGGCCGTAAGGCCCGAGGAAGTGGGACAGGTGATTAAATTCATTAAATTGTTTGTTTTTTCTTTGTTTCCGCTCTTTTTTTCTTGAGCAGTTTGGAGGGAGGTGACGCACTAACTAGGAATGAGCATGGGCCGGCCCGGGCCGGAATTCCGGGCCCGTTTTGCGAGCCGGGCCGGGCCTGCATTTTGAGGGTGCGGGCCGGGCCGGACGTTCTTGGCTGGCCAACGTAAATAGCTACCTATGTAATGCATTGTAAGTATCGGCGACTATTCTGCACCGTATTAGCGACTTTGTATTCTACGACGCGCGTCTTTCGCGCTCAAATGGCGCAAAGACCGTAAAATGGTTGTGAACTGCGATTCTGAGAGGTGGATGCGCCATTCCGTTGAGTGAATCCCGCAAATTGGCATACGGTATTTTAGTAAATTGTACACTGTAGTGGCTGAACTTATTTTGTGGGGCGGGACGGGCCGGGCCGGGCCTGCGATATTGAGCAGTTGGACGGGCCGGGCCGAGCCGGGCCTGCGTTTTGCGGGTGCGGGCCGGGCCGGGACGAGCCGGACCAGGGTTGCATAAAAAAATTTCAAGTTTTTTTTCATTATTTTTTTTTAATTTTACCCAAGAACAAATTTTTTTAATTTAAAAAATCCAACTTCTTTTTAAAATTGTGCAACCCTGGGCCGGACTATCTGGCGGGCCGGGCCGGGCCGAGATGTGCAGGCCCGTCCTCATCCCTAGTACTTACACACCGATTTGAGGCACCCTCGGCGAGTAGTTCTGGCTCGTCGGAAGCGGTAAAGTCCAAGATTCGCGACAAGCTCTACAAAAGGGCAAAGCTGCTGGACCAAGAGGAACAAACGACGCAGAACAACGGAACAACAACGACGACAGAGGACAAAGACAACGAGGACAAAGACCTCTATAACCTTGTGCTCACAGAGGGCGAAATGGCGCAAAAGAAGAAAATGTGTGCTGCCTGCCCTTCTTTGTTTTTATATTTGTACCATACACCCTCGAACTACCCCCCTCCCTCCTTCCCTCGAGGCCTAAAAGAGAGTGTCCCCCCCCCTTTCCACCGCCTCAGACTGCGCCCCATGTGTGCGTATATGTATATGTACCTACTGAAACCGTGCGGTCTGAAGCAACAAAGCTGTCCACACCATCGACCCATCCGAATTGTAAGGCACGAATAATTAGCCCCCCCCCCCCTACACCCCCCCCCCCCTCTTCTTCAGATATTAATCTTGAGTTGGTCGGGGAGGGTCCCATCTCTTTCTTTCTCAATAAAAATTGTATCGTTGCATTTTTCACATTTTGAATTTTTCAGAGAAAAAATTTAAACTTTAGATTGGAATTCGTTTCAGGGACGCAGTCAAGGAGGAGGCACGCGAACTCCAGAAGGAGCTGGCACGTTTGAACAGAGAAAAGGAGCAGTTGGGAACGCAAGTCAAACAGAGTGCTTGTTTTTTTTTTAATATTTATTTTATTTTGGGTTGTTAGATCAGATATACCGTAAACTCTATAATTAGCCCCCGGGGGCTAATTGTTTCATTCGAGCTCTAGGAGGGTGTATAGTTATAGAGGGGGCTTATAAACTGGAAGGGTCGATGTGTGGGGAACTTTGTTGTTGAAAAGGCGCGTGGAGGCGATTTTTAAGGGAAAAAGGCGCTGCGCACACGTTGGTACACTCTAGCACACTCTCACACAGTCTCACATACGCATTCGTGGACATACATACCCATACGCGACCATACATACACCCAGACATGGCAAAATCTGCCTTTTAGACGATGGTCCATTTAGGGAGGGGGTATAATTGTAGGCTAATTGTACGGTTTACGGTATGTGTTCGATCGAAGGATTGCGGGAAAACCAAACTAGAACAAAACAAGTGACAATTGTATTTTTCTTTTTGTAAAATCTGGCGCGAGTTTTCAGCGGTGCGCGAGCTGAGCGAGTCGCGGAGGGCGTTCCGAAGCGAGAAGAAGCAGTTCGTCGCCAACACCAAAAAGGCGCTCACCAAGGAGGAAGAGGTGTTGCGTGCGTGTGCGTGCGTGCCGGTGCGTGCGTGACGGTGCGCGTGTGCTGGTGCCTGCGTGCGTGGGCGGGCGTGCGTGCGTGCTGGTGCCTGCGTGCTTGGGCGTGCGTGCGTGCGGGTGCCTGCGTGCGTGGGCGTGCGTGCGTTCGTGCTGGTGCCTGCGTGGGCGTGCGTGCGTGCGTGCCGGTGCGTGCGCGCGTGCCGGTGCGTGCGTGAGTGCGTGCCATTGCGTGAGTTCCACCTCTCTCATATTCGCGCGCAGACTCTGGCGAAGCTGTCGGAGTTCAAGACGAGCATCTTCCACGTGAAGCGCGCAGGCGACGCGCCCCGCCAGATGGGCTCGGACGGCTCCTCCGGCGCCGACAGGGGCAGGAGCTTCCTCACGGAGATGGAGAAACGAACCAGGGCGCAGGCGGCGGCGCAGGCGGCATCACCCCGAGAGGCACCCAGCCCAGCCAGACAACAGCAGCTAGGGGCGGAGGAAGCTGACGAAAGCAAGCGACAGGAGGAGAAGGAGGAACCAGAGAAGAGCGGAAGGGAGGAAGAGGAGGGAGGACAAGAGAAAGAGGAGCGGCAGGAGGAGACGCCCTCCCTGGGCGCGGCCGAGAAATTCGACGTGGAGGACCCGGGGGAGAGCTGGTGCGTTGCGGGGAGTTTGTCTTTCGGCATTTATGTTGGTTTCCGCAGGCTTTGAAAATTGAAACCTCCAAGTGTCTCAACCATACCTGTAACCGGGAATTTAACCGGGGGGAGGGTTCCAGCACTTTCTGGGGGGGGGGGTGGTGGGTGGGGTGGAAATCTGGAGGAGGGGGGGGGGGTCTGGGAAGGAAAATTTAGGCAATTTTTGGTCAATTTTTAGTCAAAAATACACTGTAAAAACCCAAAAATAGGTACTTTTTAGTCAAAATACACTCTAAATAATGCATTATTGGTACTTTTTGGTCGATTTTTGCTCAAAAACACAGTACAAAACACATTTATTTTTCATTGAAGAAAGTAGCAGTTTCCAAAAATTCTGGGGAGAGGGGGGTTGGGTGGGGGTTCAGGAAGACCTGGGGGGAGAGTGTGGGCAGGGTCAAACCCAGCACCTGGGGGAGGGGACCCCACAACCCCAGCCCAGTTACAGGTATGGTCTCAACGTGAGTTTTTTTTCGTCATCGCTGGCAGGCTAGCGGCGCGGTTCGCACCGACGGCGGAGACGCAGCCGCTGCACGAGGCGATCAACGCGTCGACGCGCACCGACGAGGACTACAGTATCTTCGATCCGCGCAACGCCATGAACAAACGCCGCAGGGAGGCCGACGCCAAGATGGCGGCGGAGGTCAAGCGCAAGCGTGCGAGTGACCTGCAGTGACCCCCCACACCATACCTGTAACTGGGTCTGGAAGAATGGGGGGGGGTGTAGCTGGCCAATTTTGGGTGGGGGGGTCTCCGGAGCAAAAAGTGAGGGGTAGCCAGCCATTTTTTGAGTTATACTGGTACTATTTGGTCAAAAATGGGTCTAAACAGTGTCATTTAGCTGTTTTATGGTCATATAACACTGAAAAGCACTGTGAAAATCCCTTGGGAAAATTCTGGGAGGGGGGTGGGGGGGAGTTGGAAAAATTCTGCGGGGGCCCTTAAACCCCCCCCCCCCCCAGTTACATGTATGCCCCCCCCCCACACACACACTCACTCGCTCGCTCACGTGTTGTACGTAATCGAAGTGTACCCCCACAAGTTGTGCGCGCGCAAGCTGGTGAAACAACGAGGCAGTGGACGTTTTCGGAGACCCATACCAATGTGCGTGCCTGCGTGCGCGGGTATGGCAAAGATATTCAACGCTGGAACAATTCAACCCAAAGGACAGGGGCAGCGGATGGCTTGGAGGTGGAGAATCGGCCTTTTTTAAAGTCAATGTTTTTATTGATGCAGGCACAGTTTCCAGTCATCAAAGCAACCGTAAGGGGCGGGGGAGGGGATTCTATTTATCTCGAAACACCTTACACTTTGGCGTCAATGGATCGGCTATTTTTTTGTAAACACTTGAATTAAAGGGGGGCTCTAGTTTCCAAAATTTTTGAGATAATGATGTGGTCAGCTGCGGGACACCACTGGGAGTCACGTCCCGTCCCATTCTTGCTTTTCGAACTTAATTTTAAGTTTTTCTAGACGTTTCAACTTAAATTTCCAAAGTTTGAACGACTATTCTACAGTAATCTTTTTGGATAATCACGCAAAACCCACCGTAAGCCATTTAAACAGCTTTAAAACCTGAACTCGATTCTCCTTGTGCTGAAGCGCTCGATCAGTGCGTGCGCTAGTAAAGATAGTCGCAGCTAGTCGAATAACTGATGCCAACATTCGGCAGCGCATTGTTGAAACGATAATGCCGACATCTTTAAAAAAACACGTTTGTATCACTGAGCGTACTGTTCGGCGGCGTACTGTACCCACTGTGTCCCCCAGCAAGCGCGTCGCTGGCGTTTTGTGACGGGGGGTGCAGGGTTTTATTTTGCTCAGCTCTCAGACTTTGCAACAGCGACCACCACACAACACAGTTTTAAAATTATGGGGCGGCGCTACGTAGGCCTTCCGCTCCTGCAGCTGCTTCATCCCACTCGCCGCGATCTGCGTCTTCACCGACGACCCACTGTTGTACGACTGGAGGAAGGCGGTGGCTTGCGCCTGGGCATACTTGTAGATGGAGGAGGGTTTGTGGTCCTTCAGCCGCGCGGTCTTCTTGTAGTGTTGGAAGGCAGCCTTGACGATGTTGAGGGAGACGTGACCGCCGCGACCGACCACGTCTGGGCATAAGGCCACGCACGCAGAAGCCGCCACAGAGCTCCTGACTGTACGGAGCCAGGTGTACTTATCGTGGTGGAATGCTCGCTTTCTCCTGGCCGAAGTAGGAGATGGGGAAGGTGTATCCCTTGGGCGGCTTCAGCTGTCTGAGAGCGCGAGCTTCTTCTCCAAGTCCGTCAGACTCTTCTTTCCAAGGAACTTGGCGATGTCGAGGCCTGGCGTGAGGTTGGACGGTGGCTCCGCCTCTGCGTCTGCAGAGAAGGGGCCTAGATCCAGCTGATCTCTGCTCCCTTCCGCCTGCTCCTCGCCCCAACCGCAACCCAACCGCAACCCAACCGCCCCAACTCTGCACGTCGTCTCGCTCCCAGAGTTCGCGCGGTACGCGCTGGCTTCTTTGCTTCATTTCTAACAGGTATTCATTGACTGTTTCATTTTGTTTTTTTCGTTTCGTTTCAACAAATTAACAGACTGTCAGAGAACAACAAATTAACAGAACAGAACAAATTAATTTTTGTCGTCACAATGAAGTTAAAAAACAACAAAAAGATTCCGAGCCAACGAAAAACAGATGTATGTAAATTTGCAAATTGTGACATACTTTGCAACCGAGACTGTAATTGAGACTGTAACGAAGACTGTAACGAAGACTGTAACGGAGACAGTAACGGAGACTCTACAGTGGCGTATCGGCCCGACGCGTCCCCCAGAACGTTATCCTGATCCACGCGTTTAGACATAGCCTCTGCATGCATCGAATACTAATGCCAAGATTGTTGTAGATCCTGCCTAGCTAGCGTAGTCGACTAGAATCGCTTCCGAGGGAGCCTACCGTTCTCCTTTTGTCCGACCACCATGTATCCAGCGAAGAACACGAAAAAATTCGAACTGTATTGCGCCAGAGGCAGCTTTTGCATCGAACGACAGCGGCTGCAATCCGTAGACAGACTGTTGAATACCGGCGCTTTTCTGACCGCTGCGCAGTTTCGATTCTGCGCGATTCGCTCCTACGCCTACAAGGTTCTCGATCAGTCAAAGCGACTAGTTGAGAAAAGAAGCCAGAGTTACAGGTAAGAGTCGTTTTTGGAAGTTGTTTTATCCCGTCCAGAGGTGCGGCTGGAGGGGGGGGGGGGGGGGGTGAACCCCTTTGCTGGCCTGGGTGTACCGGGTTTTTCGGCAAGAAACCGCCCCTTTCTTGCTAGTGCCCATATAGAATCCTTACGTGTCGTATGCAACTCCCTCTCCACCTCCCCACAAAATTTCTTGATCCTGCCCCTTTCTCGACCTCCTTTTATTCGGGTTGCGAATTTGCGATTTTACGGCATACCTTGGTCTAACGTCACCCCGTGCTATTTTGAGCCTCACTGCCCTGCCCATTGAGTGCCACTAATGGCCACTAATAGCGATCAAGAACGCGACATTAATAATAAGAATAAACAATACGATACAGGGTTGCATAAAAAAAAATTTCAAGTTTTTTTTTTAAACCAGGGGGGGGGTCCTCCCGCAAAAAAAGCGGGATGGCTATAGCCAGGGGGAGGGTGAACCCCCCCCCCCCCGCTACACTCCTGAGCCCAGGTATGGTGACGTCAGGCCAAGGTATGCCTTACCCCCCCCCCCCTCTTAATCCGAAAATGTTTGTCGTATTGCATTTCCGGTGCAAGCAACGCGTGTTTTGAGGGACGTGTTCACGATCTGCGTGTACTACGTGTGCGTGGGCGCTGCTGGCACGCCTCTGACGCTTTTGAAAGCGCTCTATGAATCTCGGGATCGAGACTGGTGGCTAGACACTGACAAGGTCGACTCCGTTCTGCAGCAGTACGATCCACGGGACGCCAATCCCGCCATCTTGGCATTCCTCAATCAGCATGCGGAGGCGTTCAAGCGTTCTCGGGATGGGGCCACGTTCAATACGCTCAATCAGAGAATCGATCTCGCTGGAACATTCTGCGTGGTGAGAAGGGTACTTGCAAGAATTATTAAAGGCCGGTGTATGATCATAACCCTCTGTACTCGCCACATACATGATGGGCCCGTGCCGAACACACCTACAACACCACTAATGTGGAAACCAGTTACCAGGGAGAGACCAAGCATTTTCAAGCTGCTTATTGTATGACATATTTACCTCAACTACTGTTGAGGTAAACATGTCGTCCATCTTTTCGGTAAGGCGAGGGTAGATGTTGGTGGATGATCATAGATTGGGCTTTATCAATAAGCCAAAAAGACCATGCTCACGATGCAGACTCACATTTGAATTGCTTATTCGGGGAACAAAGAGATTCCCTTTAGAACTCCTTTGTTTACATCCCACCGCACACTGCCGACTTTTCGGCCGAAGGCTCCTCGGAAGACATGGTCGACAGCAGATTTCTTGGTCATTCACAAAGAAGCGGCACGGTCGTCGATGTGGCCCAGCTGCACGCGCTGATCATGGCCGATGACGCCTCAGGCGACGTCTTTTACTGCGGGCCCTCTGCCGTCGGTCTTGCCCGACAGTTCAGCAAAGCAGACGAGGCTCTCAGAGCAGTGCTCTTCTGGGGAGACAAGGTGGACCCCAGTGCCTGCCCTGAGCTGAATCTCTGAAGTCTTGTGAGAGTCTCGTCAGGGTTGCATAAAAATAATTTTCAAGTTTTTTTTAAATAAAATGTATTAGGTGCCAAATACCTGTACCATAAGCCCAAAACAAAGAATTTTCATTAATTTAAAAAATTCGTTTTTTTATTATTTTTTTTTTACAAGAAAGAACAACGTGTTTTTTTTTTAAATTGTGCAACCCTGGGTCTTGTCCGACTGTGTGTGTGTGTGTGTGTGTGTGTGTGTGTGTGTGTGTGTGTGTGTGTGTGTGTGTGTGTGTGTGTGTGTGTGTGTGTGTGTGTGTGTGTGTTGATGTTGAGCAGGTCGACCAGTTCACCCTGTTTAGGTCACGTTCTCCACCAAACGTAGCCTTGATATGAAGAAAATGTATGATCAGGAGTTCAAGTTTTGTTTCAATGTCAGAAAGGCCAGTTTCGTTCCAAAAAAGAAACTCGCAGACGCTAGTAGTGGGTCTGTGGAAGGCGTTGATGACAGTTCAAGTCAGGAACGCGACTTGCCTAAGACTGGAAGCTGTTGCGCCAATGAATTTCCTGCTCATCCAGCTGCAGCAATCGCGAATGCTGAAGGAAATTCGAAATTGTATGCTGCGGACAGTCCAAGTCAAGGATTCAAACAGCAGAGACCTTTGGAGAAGGCTTCGCCTGCGCAAGTGGAAGCCTCAAAACCCATCGTGCAGGTCCGACCCTTTCCTGAAGTCTCTTCTGCTGGAGCAAAGCCTCCATCTGACGACCAATCGAGAGCTGGAGCTCCAACAAATGTCAAGTCAACAAGTCAACAGCTCCGCCGAAGCCAGTCAAAGCACAGAGGCTTTGGCAGGGGCTTGTCCACTAGTCGACTTGTGAACCCTGATGGATTAGCTGCGGTTGGAGACTGTCAACGCCCTGATCCAGTGGATTCATTGCTGGCCACCGCCATGGCTGGAATACAGGTGTCCAGTCAGATGGCTGGCAGCAGTTCAAACAGCACTGCCTCCACTGCGCGGGCCAGCCAAGGTTGGAAAGGAATGCTACTTGCATTGTGTGGCTTAAATGCGTCAGTGCTGGTTAGGTGGCACAAAGTGATCGTTGAGCAACTTTTTGAAGTCTGGGCCAAGGTGCTGCAAGCAAGCAAAGCACTGACTTCCGAGACTTCGCTGTGTGTCTCAGAGTCAGAGTAATACAAGTGCAATTGATATAGATAGCGTCTGCTGAATGTTTCCTACCTATTGACTGATTTGACTCTATGAACAATTGTTCAGTTGACCACATAGTGCAGTTGGAGGCGCAGTGCAAGGCTGCAATGAAGATTGCCTCCGAGTGGTACCAGCCAGTTCAGCCATGGGACAGTGCCCAGCCAGGTTTGTTTGTGCATCTGTGCAGTGCGTTTACTTTGCCCTTAACACCAACTTGCTTCGGGCCTACGCTTCAGTCCAGTCCAAGTGGCTTTTGTTTGCGAACAATGCGAATGGCGACAAGTATCAATAGGTTTTTTTGCGAGTTTAAAATTGGCAAGTTGAATTGAAGGTTGGGCTTTGGGCCATACCTGTAACTGGGGGGGGGGGGTTGGGGCCCCGCACTATTTTTCCAACACCCACCCAACTCCCCCCAACCCTCCCCCCCCCAGAATTTTCCCAAGGGATTTTCACTGTCTAAAACGATAAAAGTGAGTAAATGTTGGTGTATTTCAGTGCTTTTCAGTGTTATATGACCATAAAACAGCTAAATAACACTGTTTAGACCCTATTTATACCTATTTTTGACCAAAAAGTACCAGTATAACTAAAAAATGGCCAGCTCCCCCCCACTTTTTGCTCCAGCCACTCCCTCCCCCAAAGTGCCGTCTACCCCCCCCCCACTCTTCCAGACCCGGTTACAGGTATGCTTTGGGCTGGCCATTGGATGCATCAGTTGGCAAGGGAAGGGAAGCTCGAGCTTTGTTTCCTCCTGTTAAGGCGGATTTGTAATCCTCCACATCCGTCAGAGATGGATGATTATGACTCATAAGGACAGATGAAGAACGCGTATGACGGACGCGAATGATGGATGCAGTTTCGTTCAAGTTTCAACTTGACGGACGGAGGCTGATAAATCGGCCTTTACACGTCCTGTGCCCCTACTGCATTCACAGTCGAACCTCTTTCACAGCAAAGCCCTTTCCTGGTGCTTCCTCGTCGTCGTCCCCTTCGCCGTCCTCTCGCAGCGGCACCTCACCGGGGGACGCCAAGGAAGTGGACGCGACGTTCGACGCGCTGCCCCTGGGTCTTGTCAAGCTTGTCTACTGGCTCGTCTGCCACTTCGGAGACGCACTCTCGCAGAAGATCTGCTGTGCCGCTTTAAAGGTCGCTCCGCCTAACCCTGTATTTCAGTGATTCTGTACAGGGGCGCGCGCCCCGCCCCCCCCCCCTCCTGCGGGGCATTTTGATTGGAGACACTGGCGGATCCTGGGGGGGGGGAACGGGGGAATTCCCCCTCCCGAAATCGGAAATCTAGGGGGGAACCGGGGGGGAAGGGATAGGCGGTGGGAGAAGAATAGGCTAGCGGACCTAGTTTTCTGCATAAAATTGCTTATAGGTGGTCGAAAACAGCAAAATTTTCGCCTGCGGCGCCGCTTATATTTGTTAATTGTCAAAAATCGCCCCATTATGTGCCCAAACCACTGTCAAAATGGCCCAACATCCTAAAGGTGCAACAGGGATCCTCCCTCCCTTCTGCAAAATCCTCCCCCCTCCGAAATTTTTTTCTGGATCCGCCAGTGATTGGAGAAACCCAAGAATTTTGTGATAATTTCAGCATTTGTAATGCTAAAAGTCGCAAATATTCGCCAGGCCGAATATGCAAATTCCAAAGCGGAGACTTTAATTTTTTGTGAGTTCAAAGTGCATCAAATGTGGCCGTATCGCTTGGATCCACCTCTCCCCTCGAATTTTTTTTGCGGATCCGTCGTTGGTTGTAGAGAATTGTTTATTCTTTTTTTCTTTTCTCAGGAGGAGTTTGGCATCGAGCTGTCCTCGGGGAAACTGGCGCTGCTACTGTCGAAGCAGAAGCGACTCTTTTACTTTGAGCGCCATGGCAGTGGTGCGCGCCTACACATATACACTTCTTTCTTTTCGCTTCTCAATCACACGCGCACCACAGAGAGTGAGTGAGACACCTATAATCTGTGTTCTTTCCTTCAGAGACGATGCTGATTCGCTTGGCCCACCACTACCCTTCGGGTCAGCAGCGATCGGCAGCGTCGTCTCCGTCGACGGTTGAAACGGGCGGCGCCGACTGCTCACTGGTCTTTTGGGCGCTCTTCTGGCTCGAGGCACGCCAACGTCTGCCGCTCTCGCAGCTACTGCGCTCTCTCAAGGCGAGAATATTGCGCCCCACTACTGTGCCTCACACCATGCCTGTAACGGGGGGGGGGGGGGGGGCTTTGGGGCTTCACTATTTTCCCAACACCCCCCCCCGTCCCGCCCCAAGAGTTTTCCCAAAGGATTTTCACCATGTCGAAAACGGTAAAAGTGAGTAAATGTTGGTGCTTTTCAGTGTTATAATGACCGTAACACAGCCAAATAACATTATTTAGAGCCTATTTATACCCATTTCTGACCAAAAAGTACCAGTATAAGTCAAAAAGTGGTCGGCTACCCCCCACTTTTTGCTCTGGCGACCCCCCCCCCCCCCAAACTCTGCCAGCAGATCCGGTTACAGGTATGCCTCACACCCCCTAGTATAGGTACACCGATTAATCCGTGTGCTTGTTGTTGTTGGATTAGGGAGGAGGAGACGCTAGTAGGAGGCCGAATGGCCGATACAGCGTACCTAATACCCATCCCCATGACGCCTTCGCGTCTAGAGGCGAATAATTAGCCAAAGACATGTGAAAGAAGAAGAAGGCCTTCTGTAATCGAGGGCAGCGACAGCACGAGAAAATCCGCGGAGATGGTAAGTCCTCGATCTAGTGGCTGCATCAAGACTCGAACGCAGAAGTAGAACCGCGCGCGCAAGAGGCCGATTCTCTGCCACTAGGCCATACGCTGCCAATCCATGCTACGTGCGAGCGTGTGTGCGTGCACGTACGTGCGTACGTGCAGCCCTAGCACTAGTCAAATTGGCTTAGGCCGCGGCTGTTGTTCAGGAGGAATTCCAAGCATGGTCTCTGACGGAGGACCAGCTGATCTCGACGCTCATGACCAACGAAGTGCTGTTCGACTACGACGCGGAAGGAGATGGTTAGAACTTTTTATGAGTTTTGATTTTAAATTTTGAAAGAAAAACAAACGAGCTTGGCGAGTAAGAACTCACAAAATCGAAAACGCTTTGCGACAAACTTCAAATTTTTTGAAGTGCAAATGTTTCGACCCTTTGTAACCATACATGTAACTGGGGGGGGGGGGGGGGGGGGGGGGGGGGTTGCCCGCCCCCCAGCCAGAATTTTACCCCTACCCAGCCCCCCCCCCCCCCAGACACCCCCCCCCCCAGCATACCTGTAACCGGGAATTGGACCTGGGGGGGGGGTGCGAGCGCTTTCTGGGGGGGGGGGGGTGGGGGGGGGGGGGGGTGGAAATCTGGAGGAGGAGGGGGGGTCTGGGCAGAAAAAATGGGCAATTTTTGGTCTATTTTTAGTCAAAAAATACACTGTAAAAGCCTGAAAATAGGTACTTTTTAGCCGAAATACACTGTAAATAACGCAAACTAGACACTTTTGGGTCGATTCTTGCTCAAAAACACTGTACAAAGTGCATTTATTTAGCAATATAGTATGTAGTAGAAAGTTTTCAAAAAGTCTGGGGGGGGTTGGGTGGGGTTTCGCACGAACCTGGGGGGGGGGCTGGGGGGGGGGTGTGGGGGGGGGGTCAAAACCAGCAAGTGGGGGGAGGGAAACCCCCCCCAAACCCCCCCCCCCAGTTACAGGTATGCCCCCCAGAATTTTCCTGAAGTTTTCCAACTTGCCAACAATTGTACAAAGTAGTGTACTTTTTGCCTTTCTCAGTGTATTTTGGCCTTAAAACAGCTAAATAACGCTATTTATAGCCTATTTTAAGGCATTTTTGACCTATTTTTGACTGAAAAGTGCCTATTTAGACACTATTTTGGAACATTTTTTTCCCATCTGGGACCCCCTCCCTCTTCAAATCTGAGTACCCCCCCCACCGCCCCCCCCCCAGAAGTCTCTCAGACCCCCCCCCCCCCACATCAAAAAACCGGTTACATGTATGTTTGTAACTCAAAAACGGCTGAAGCCAGGAGACTGAATCGCGCTGGGCCCATGGTCCACAATTGTCCCTGTAACATACTAAAGCCCTCTAGAATCGATAAAGTTATTTTTCGAGGTAACTCTGCAAAACTTTTTTCATAGTGGTAAAAACCAGTTTTTGTGAATTCTCTCAAAAACCTTAATAGAAAGCCCCAAAAAGAGGGTCCAACCACCCAATAGCTCATCGAGACGAATCGAGTGGTACCAAAATCGTCTCGATTGGAGGAGAAGGGACGAAAATCATAAATTGTCGCTACTCTTAAAGCTAGCCTAAAATGCTTCCTTCCCTTCTTCAGAGCTTGTCTGCAGTTTGTCGGCCTACTGGCGAGGGTTGGCCTCGACGGACACGCCTAAAGGGCCTCAGTCGCTTCGGCCTTCAGGCTCTCTGCACGCCTTGGTCGTCAGCCTGTCATCGAGCGGGTTCAGCGTGGGCAGTGCGGTCGAATAGAGTACTGCGCTGGCGCGGTAACGTTCAACATTGGCTGCATTTTGCGCGTGAATTGGGGGGGGGGGGGATAGAGAGGTTCACCGCATTCGTGTTGCGTGAATTTCCACATCCCCCTGCCCAAGGCGTTCCCTAGATCGGCTCGATTCGTCAGTTTGATCTAGCTACGAGTAGTATATATCCCCCACCCCCAACAAAGCAAAATGCGGTCGGATTATTCACTTACGGCTTACGGGCTTGCCACTGGTAGTGTATGTACATAGACCAATGCGCACTGCGCAGCTCGCCATTCCCTTTGTCGATGCGCGTCAATCCGTGAGGCGTGCCTCTAGCTTTGGATCCGTGCGGTTTGCTTGCGTTAATAGCTTGTGCGCGGGAAGCAAGTGCGGGTGGCCATGTACTGGATGTGTGGTGGCGACACTCGTCAACATTCCTGTAACCATCAGACCCATTGTGGGTGGGGGTGGGCGGATGTTTAGAATGGAGAAATTTTGCAAAGAATGGCGTTTATAGAGGTACTGTTGCTCAAATCTGGGTCTCAACCGCGTTATTTGCATGGTTTATGGTCAAAAACGCTGGAGAGGACGCAAAACGCACTTTTATTAGGTTAGATAGACTGAACAAACTGTCGACCAATTCTGAGTTTCGGGGGGGGGGGTGTCCGCCAGGGTCCACTGTCCCAGTTACAGGTATGCACCACGTCAGACGGTTTGAGGCGTCGGCGCCGCTCTCTTTGTGCTCGTCCCCGATTCTGATCTTGGAATCGATCAATCACGATTGTTTTGATCAAATCCGCTCGCGAAAAACGCGCTCTGTAACCGCAGCGTGAAGTTGTAGTAAGAGGAAAGGTGTAAGAGGAAGGTGCTCTTGCAGTCCCAGATGACGTACGGCACCAGGAGTGAAGTAAAACGAACACACACTATTGGCGTGCAGCAGTGCAACGACATGCATGTAAGCACCTTCCGTCCGTGGTTCGTAAAAGTGCACTTGACTCTGGGACTGCAGCGGCACTGAGCAACTTATTTGTGCAGCTCTTTTTGGCGCCTGAACCGTATTTGGCAATCTGTTTGTCTCTTGTTGTCTTGCGTACGATTGATAAAGCGTTCCATATCGCACAGACAAACTATAGGAATTCAGCATCCGCACGTGACTGAAGGGACACTTTCCACAGGGATTGCAATGGACCATGCTGTGGCGTTGTTGTTTTTGTGTCGGGCGGCTTCAATGATTGTGGGGTGTTTCTCTGGTCACGCACGACTGGTCGTTGCTAGTGGGAGATGATTTGGTTCCTGTTAGGGGCTTAAACCTGCTCTGCTAACCATACCCACCCAAGCCCCACCCCAGTCCGAAAGTTTACCCCTCCCCAACCCTCCCCCCAGAATTTTTCCAAAGTTTTCCAACTTGTCTACAATGCTAAACAAGTAGTGTTTTTTTGTCTTTTTCAGTGTTTTTTTACCCTAACACAGGTAAATGACCCTATTTATAGCCTCATTTAACCCATTGTTGACCAAACATTCCTATTTAGACACTCTCTAGGTACATTTTTCTCTTCTGACACCCCCTCCCCCTTCGAAACTGCTCCCCCCCCACCCCCAGAATGGTCTCCGACCCCCCCCCCCCACTTCAAAACCCGGTTACATGTACTCTGCTAACTATACGTTTGTTGTGCAGGGGGCCCATTGCGTATTGGTGGCATTCTTTCATCGCTGGCCGCCTAGGAGGCACACGTCTGCGCAAGAAGTCGGCCCCGTCAGCGCTCCATGGCAACGGGCCGCCGGCGCCGCACAGCTGTCGCTTGCTGCTGCGCAATTACCGTTAGCGGCTGGTTGTGCTGCCTCTAGCCAGGCGTAGACCAGCGACGTTGCCATGGCGTTTGAGCGGCTGCGTGCGCGCCTGCATCGCCGACGTTGACAAGTGTACCTACCTGCTTTGGTTGGTTGGAGTAGAAGTCGAGGCTGCCGGACCAGGCTGGCCACCCCTGGGTTCAATCAAACGAGCGAGAACAATAGAGCGATAGAAAGTGAGCGCAGACTACCGGACTGGGTGGCTGCTTATCTTAGTGCAGCGTGTTTCGTCAACAACGAAGGTCCCGTCCAACCACGACTCCTCACACCGCGTGCAATGCCGCTCTTCCAGCCAACGTTGTGAGTAGTAAAAGCATCTGTGAGGGGGTGAGGCCGGGGCGCCTCCGGGGGGGGGGGGTGCAGGTTGTCTGTACCTTAAGGTGCATGTTGGTCGATTTCTGCTCCAAAGCACCACAAACGAATTTATGAGGGGGAGGGTGTGCAACCGATATGGCCTATAGCAACAGGATCGTTCCTGTATAAATGTACCTACATTGCAAAGAAAACCAACAGGCAGGGGGCACGATTGTTGGGTACGGTATGTTGTCAGCCTCGCGCGTGCCATCTTGCCCCACGTGTCTTGTAGAGATGAGCATGGGTCGGGCCTGGGCCTGATTTTCCAGGGGCGGTCCAGGCCTGCGTCGTTTTGGGGCGAAAATTCGAATAGAAATTTTCGGGCCTGGGCCGCATTTCTGCACATTTGGCCGGGCCGGGCCCGGAATTCCAGGCCCATCCTCATCTCTAGTGTCTTGAGGTTCACGACGACAACGTCGTCGTCATCTTACGCGGGCAACTCGAGGTGGCCAGTGCGTCCTTGGAGCGTGCCCACGCACGGGCGCCGGCCCGCGACCGTTGCGACTGGGCCGCCCCCGAGGCAGGCTTCAGGCCGCAACCACCACCACCACCACCATGGCCGCTGCCACTCCGGCGGTCCACGCCTCTGGCAGTACCAACCCCGCGTCCAACCCGAGACCCTCAAGAAACTGTTCCCATACAGGTGGGAGCAAACGACCCTGCAAGTGGTTGTGCATTTGGGGCTGTCACAAGGGCACCTTTTTCAGGGGGTCTTGGGCTTCAATAAATTATCTCAATCCAGGTACATTCAGGCCAAAATACACTGAAAGTACCTGTTCATCTCATGACTCAGGAGGTAGTAAAAGTTCCTTATAGTTCGCGGGGTGGCAAAAACTCGAGCATTCGTGTAGTTTCATGATTAACTTGAGGAGAGTTGGGGGGGGGGGGGTGTGCAGCGGATGGCCTAGTGGTAGAGAATCGGCCTCTTGCGCGCACGGATCTGGGTTCGATTCTGTCCTTTGACTTTTGCAGTGCTGTCGCTTCTCCAGACTACAGATGGCGTTTTCCGAAGGCCGTTCTCGTTGCTAGTCGCCATTGACGGCCTCCTAGCGTAACGTTGCCCTTAATCCAAAGGGGGAGGGGGAGGGGTTGCCTGTGACAATAATTCCGCGGTATTCTCTTATTTCATTCTCATAATCCAAAAATCGGATGTCGTCAAAAAAGTGGCACTCTGCAACACCCCCATCACCAATCTCATTCACTTTTAATTCCCGCTTGTGCGTCACGTAAGTACACTGTATATTTGCGTAGGCATACTGTACGCACACCGATTCCAGATACACAATCTTGGCGGCGGGAGTGGGCGTGTTTACGTTCGGCTTACTCAGCTTCTTCAGTATGCCCTTGACCATGCTCAAGCATGGAGGATTCAGGTGAGAGACGGCTAACTTCAACGCCTATTTATGCTCTGGAATTTGCCATTCTGTTGCTGACTGGTGTTCCAAGTGCATTGCCCAAGATGGTGGTCACTTTGAAAATCAGTGATTTTGCTCTGTCTGCACTGAATAAATTACGTTTGTTTGGTTGGATTTTTCTAGAATTCGGCGTAGCTCTAAGTTGTACTTGGTTGCGGGTACGTACAAAAAATTGACAAAATCTGATCAGGCGCAGTAACTGATCGAAGTTGAGAAACCCACCGTGGGACACCGTAGCGTTTCCTCACGCTCTCAGCGGGCTCGTATTCCTGCAAGGGCTCCTGTGGATCGGAGGCATGTTCGGCGGCTGCTTCCTCGTCGGCGTCGGCTTCACCATCATCGGCTACGACCCAGAGGGCTCGTGCTGCGGCCCTGGCGACCCCTGCACCGCCGCCGGCCACCCGTCGGGTCTGGGAGGCGCGCAGCCGCCGCCGCAGCCGCCCCCTGGCGGAGCGTCCGCCCTCGGCGACGGCCAGCACTTCGGCTACCCCGCAGCGCCGCCTCTTTGTCCGCCAGGTACAGGTGCGCTGTCTATTGGGCGGGCCAGCGAGCGTGCCGTGTGTGTTTGTTTTGTTTTGTTTTGTTTGTTTGTTTATTCGTCGAAGCACGGTGTACGACATTACAAGGCAGGCGCAAAGCGCAGCACAGCAAGCGAAGCGAACCATGGAGAGTGTGTGTGTGTGTGTGTGTGTGTGTGTGTGTGTGTGTGTGTGTGTGTGTGTGTGTGTGTGCGCGCGCGCGCGCGCGTACGTCCGTTGCTTGACAGCCTACTAGCCTGCTGCTATATCACTATGATCTCTCTTCCTAGGGCATCTCATGAACGCGACTGCGCCCACGCTGCCGCGGTACGCGGCCGCGGTGGCCTCCTCCTCGACGTCCGCCGACGGTGGCGGCGTGAACCCCGCCTTCCGGGCCGGTGACGTATATACATGTGTCGACTATATACATGTGTCGGCCGACACATTCATATAGACAACTGATCTAGATACGTATACGTATCTACATGTGTCGGTTCCATATACATGTGTAGGTCGCCAGTTCTAAACTTCCTGCGGTCCACAAGGACAGAGTGGCCACAGATTGTAATCTAACTGACTGCGTCAAAAGAGTCACAAAAGTACACTGGTTTGCCAGCCTCTCTTTCTTCCCCCCTCCGTTACACGGTCGCTTCGTAGCAGTTGACTTACACAAGGCTACGTAGGTAGTAGCTCGCTAGCGTAGCTACACAAGCTGCACCTACTGAGCGACACAAGATCTGTGACGCAGAAACTGTGTGTATGCTTTTTGATCGTGATAAGGTGCGGTGAACGTGGAACGGAAGACAGCCAAGCCGCAGGTCGTTAGGTTTTCTTGCTCGGCTCGAACCCATTTCAATCATGCAGTTGCATTTGAGTGCGACGGAACAGAGACGCTCAACAGAGACAGACGACGCGCGCACCGCGCGGCTGAGCAACAGAGTGTCGAAGTATTAGGCAGTAGCATTAATTAGGTAAGGTCACCCCCAACTAAATGTTATACCTGTATCTGGACAACAGCAGTGGCAGCCACTTTGAGCCCATGATTCGCTGTTGAGCGTCTGTTTATTGTATCTGGCGTTATTTGACGCCGGTTTCAGGATAAGTTATGACAGGAGAATTTGACGCGCACTGCAGATGTATATAGACCGACACATATAGATACGTATACGTATATACATCAGTTGTCTATATGAATGTGTCGGCCGACACATGTATATAACCGACACATGTATATACGACACCGGCAGCTCCGCCAGTGACAAGCCCCCGCCCGGCTACCCAGGCGATTCTCAACTGGGCAAGCCGCCGCCCTACGCTGACTAGAACTGTGCTGCTGAACCCATCGTAGGGCCGAGGGCCGACACGGGCGCATGAACTCTGTGTACCGCGCTCGTCGAAGCAGTGATAAAAGAGCCTGCGACAGTAATAAACAGAGGATGTCCAGTGTCGTAGCCAGGGGGCAGGGGAAAGCTTTCGCCTCCGAAATTCTCTGAAGCTCAAAAATTTTAGCTTGGTACCTCCTGTTGCCATGTGTCAATTTGTGCATTTTTTCTAAATTTGAATGCAAATAATGATGAAAACGACACTGAAGAGCCAAATTTTTTGCCTGCTGCGCATTGTTTTGCGGCTTGCGCTAAAAACGTGTAAAGGCTGATTCACAATTAACGGTCTTCCCATCGGTCTCGGTCTCGGTCTCGGTCTCGGTCTTCCCATGCCAAACAGCGAAGACCGATGCGAAGACCGAGACCGAGACCGAGACCGACGATGTTGGGAACCTTGAACATTTGCTCCGGTCTTCATCGGTCTTCATTGAACTCGTGTTGAACGCGCGCGCTACCGTAGTCACACTTTACTATAGCCGTCACCCTCAAAGAATTTGTCGCTATTCGCATAAGGGTAAGGCCACTATGAAATTAGCCGAAATTGAAAACAAGGAAGAGTTTACGATGCGTCGTATTCAACAGGTGGAGGCGGCGCCGTCTCCTTGGACAATTGACGACTGCTCTTATACCAAAAATAAAAAAAAAAACGGCGGCGGCATGGCTGCACGTCTCTAAAGACACGGCGGCGGGAAAATCTGCGCCGCCATTGCATACGTCAAGGTGGACGGGCACGACGGCATTGTCCTACATTTCCTGTAAGCGTCGGCAAAAGCGGCAGCGTCAGCGAAAGCGTCGGCAGCAGCGGCAACGGTGTCGACGGCGGCGCTGACGACAGCTCTTGTAGCGGCGTCCACGCTCCTGGCGGCGGCCAGAAGCGCTGGCGGCGGTCTGCGTGTGCCGCACAATGTCTGTCTGTTTGTCTGGTGGTAGTGCGTTCCCGTCGTCTACTGCGTGTGCTTTCTTGTTTCGTACGGAAGTCGCATAGAAAATGAAACAGGTCGAAAACAAGGGCCACAGTACGCTCATACGCTGACAGGCGCGCATTTAACCGAAGATCATTGAAAGACCGGAGGCAACGCGTCGTCAATTTGGCATGGGTCAAAAAGTCCGAGACCGAGACCGAGACCGATGCGAAGACCGAGACCGAGACCGATGGGCAGACCGTTAATTGTGAATCAGCCTTAAAGCTCGTCACAAATGTTAGCACAGAATTCTGACGTTTTGACCACAGTGGTAACGCTTTGGTGAATGTAGTCAGGCAAACGAGAGCAAAGCATGTAAACAGATTCGATGGGAGAGCGTATGAAGCTTCCCCAGCCGAAATGGGGCAATGTCTAAAAAATTCGACAGGGTCCCCCTTTTGCAAAATTGAGAATTTGACCGGCATTACTCCCGAAATCAAGTCCTGGCTACGCCACTAAAGATGTCGTATGCGGAGTATAGTTGACTGTTGAAAGGTATGCGTACATAGCTCGACGTGACCACGAAAGGCGGCAGCGAGCTGCATCGCTGCGAGTATGTTCACGCGAAGTTCATGTTCAAGCCACGAAATGTTCACGAATGAACTGCAACTTGGTGCGTGCAGGTGCCACTATGTATGGGGATCATGTGAAAATGGTCAAATTTAAATTTGGATGCAGAAAGTGCACACGAATAACTCATTGCAACACACATTCTGTTGCAATAAGTTATTTTGGTGCAGTTCCCCACTATTCCCACCCCTAGTGGTAGCTGCACACCAAGTTTCTTCACTATCCCCACCCGTAGTGGTAGCTGCACACCCAAGTTCCAGCTCATTCCATTAACCACAACTCCTTGTGTTGCAACGAGTAATTTGGGTTCAGTTTCCGCATGCAAATTAAAATTTAAAAAATGTTCCCACTATCCCCATCCCTAGTGGTAGCTGCACACCAAGTGTCAGTTCATTCCATTAACCACAGCTCATTGTGTTGCAATGAGTTATTTGGGTGCACTTTCTGCATCCAAATTTAAATTTTACCATTTTCCCACTATCCCCATCCCTGGTGGCAGCTGCACACCAAGTTGTGGTTCATTCCATCCGCCCACAGCTCATTGTATTGCAATGAGTTATTTGGGTGCAGTCAGTTTCTGCATCCAAAGTGATTTCCTGAGTCGCTGCAGCGAATCTGTAGCGCACTGGAAAAGTTGAATCAGATTCTGTCGAGTCGAGCCCAAGATTCTGTCGAAATCGAACAAATCAAACAAGTCGATCAGGGGCACAAAAGTGGGGCAGCTGCAGGCAGCTGGCAGGAAGAATGATGAGGCAGCTGGTAAGTGTTGGTCTGTACAGTCGTCTTTGATGAAACATTGCAGAAGGTTTGGGCATCCCCCAGTGCACGTTCGCTCAAAGTTTGGTGGACATCCATCAGTCGCAACTGTAGTTTAGAAGTGACACATGCATTCAAAAATCGAAAAATCAAAACTTTTTGAACGCGATTCTGTGAAGCGATTGCGGCCAAACACTTAGCGACTTTCTTGGTGTTGATACTCAGTACCCGTGTTTAGAAGTTCGAAGCGATCCATTAAGCGGCGCAAGAGTTATGGAAATTGAAATTGTGTTGCAACACTATTACATACATAGCAACACTGTTATACTCATCACCGGCCATCGCCGTTCTTTACAGCGCGCGCAGTGCGGTGCGTAAGTAGGAACCGTAGGTGGGGTGTCGCATCATACGGCAAGTTCTTCTGAGGAATGACTCAGTGATTGCATTCTGTGAGAGTTGAACCCCGACCACCCCGCTCTAGAATTGCGTCCACGCAACGCCATTCCACTGAGCTACTCGCTCTCGTGAAGGGAATTGTTTTGTTTCGCGCTGTGTTGTCTGGGAACTTTCAGGGTTTTGTGCTGAGCAAGTAAGTGTACACACAAGTGTGCATGCGCTTACTGAATACGGTGTTCCTTGAAAATCGTGAAACCATTTGCCATGAATACTAATAAACGTTATAGTTTTCTTCTTTTTTTCGATTGCTCGAATCTTTCCTGGAGACTGGAGCTCCATAAATTTAACCGCGCCAGCCGCTCCAAAAGTGACGTTCAGTGATACATACAATAGATTGAGTGTGTCACTCAAAGTGGCTTCTCTTGACGCACTCGCTACTGTAACTCGGGAAACGACCCACGGAATTGTGCACTGAAGGTCTAATGGATACACCTGTGTACAATTGGTCTGCTCTAATGGGTCAAATGGTCACCGCAATTGTACTGGTCTAATGGATACACCTGTGGCTCGCATGGAGGGCTTTGTGAACTCGGTACACATCTAAATGGTTTTTGGTAAGACCGAGCCATTAGGATTCATTTGCCGCCGAGTGAGACGCGAGTAACAAATGGATCGCTCTGCGTACCTCTAGAGTTGTTACGTTCCTTTTAACCCTTTTAATTTTAAAGCAGATGTGCTGGATGGATTGAGCTAAAATTTTGTGTGAAGCTTGCTTGGCACATTTCACCATCAAAGTAAGAGTGGCACTACTGAAGTTGCCATAATCCTGAGTTATACAAATTGCACGTACGCGTTTGATCGAATTTGAGAATTCAGTGTCAACTGTGCTTGGGACATATTCGTATTTCAAGCCAAGGCAGGCTATTCCAAAGCCAATCCAATTATCATTAGCCAGCTGATTAAAACAATTAGGCCACTGCCACAAATTATAGGATTTATGGTGTGTCTGCTCAAGATGCTAGATTGCCCAATTTTTACTATCAAATGTAATGACTGGAGATGTAATGACAGAATAAAGCGCTACAACAAAATAGGTGAAATGTGTTTCCTGTATTGCACAAGTGCATTGGTTGACTATCTTTGGCTTTTACTGCAGCACTTTAGAGATTCGTTATTGTTGCTTTTCAACTGAGCATTTGCAGCATGATTTTATGACACATTCTATCGCTGATGAGTTACTGCAGAGGACATAAAAATATTGATGCTGAATCACTTCTTCTGAGCACTTTGTAGCAGGTGTCCTGAGTTGTAGCGGCCATTTAAAAAAGACGGCGTTTTCATAAAAAAAAACCACCCGAGTTTGCCATTTTTTTTACAACCATATACCAACATCACATACAAAATAAAATACCGGCACTAGCACTTCATGCCCATTTGGAGTTTGTGTGACACAAACGAACGTTTATTACTGCAGAAGCCAAAGAAATCACGCACGTACCATGTATACCTAGGAATAACTAGCCTGTGCACAACACAGGTGTCATCAGAGGAGTGAATGGGCGTTGCAGCTCTAACCATGGACTTCAACTTGAGTGCCAATTCCACCTTGGGTTTTGAACCATTTGTTTGGCTCTACACTGTCGTGAATACGTCGATTAACGCAGTGGGCTTATTGGGCAACGCGACAATCGTCATGGCTGTGTGGCGAACGAAGCAGCTCCGGAGCCGATGTGCTGTGCTGATCGCTGTGCTGGGAGCGACGGATTTTCTCACTAATCTCTTTTATATCCAGGTGCTGCAGTATCCAGTGCTGCTGTACGTACGTGTGTCCTTGGAAATACAGTGCACCCAGGTTGAGACTGCTTTACCACAGCACGCTGCTCCAAGCTAAAATTTGGAAGTTGCCATCACCATCTCTGGATTTGCTTTATTTTGGTAAAATCTCTAAAAGAGCTGGACTTGTTGCGCTATGGGACCGCTAGATGACACACCCAAAATGAGACATTTGCATATCGAATTTTAAATTTGTTGAACCGGTTGTATGGATCCTTCTCCTTTACACTGCGATGCTATGTGCAGCTTCAATCAGTTTAGGTTTCTACGGCACCACAATTTGATCGATTCTATTTGATGACTACGAGTGACTGCTTTCTTCTGTTCCTGCCCGGTCAAGTCATCATGCAGTTTGAAAACTTTTTGATACTCAGCGTGGGCTTTGATCGACTGCTTGTGGTCACGCTGCGTCACAAGTACAACGCTATCAAGGACTCTTACTATTTCTGTGTTCTACTGGTGCCAGGACTGCTCTACTCCGCCATGATGGTTGCACTCGGGTATTATTAATTATTATTTTATTATTATTATTATTATGTACATACGCTTCTATTTTCTGTCAAAGTGCAAAAAAAAATTCTCTTCAGCTATTACGGAGCGTCATCCAAGGTCATTCCTGTTTGCGCGCCAGGGTTTATTTTTGACGGAATCAGTGTGCCGATTGGGCTGTCGATCAATTTCGTTTTGATTATCTCCGTCATTACAACTTACGCGACTGCCTCTGTCACGGCAAGAACTGTGAACAGTACGTCTTGAACAATTACAAAAATTAATTGACTATAACGTGCCCTAATCCTACGTACCCTAATCATTGACTCAGCACAACATTACAATGTGAATGTAGATCCGGTTTGTTGTTGGGTAGAGTTGGGAAAAAAACGTTTTCACTATGGCCCGGCGTTTTTTTTTTTGTTAAAAAACGGTTTTATTTAGAAAAAAACTGTGTGCCCAATCTAGATTAGGGGCAACGCTAGGAAGCCGTCAATGGCCCATATGGCATACCCTTCTCCATGACGCCTTCCAGTCTAGAGCCGCATATAGCCAAAGACAGTCGGATGAACGCCATCTGTAATCTAGGGCAGCGACAGCACGAGAAATTTTATGGATAAGGAAAGACTCGTTTTTTAGTGGATTCATTGAGAATCGAACCCAGAACCGTGCGCGCAAGAGGGCGATTCTCTACCACTACGCCATCCGCTGCCCTTGTTCCGGTTGAGCGAACAAAGGAACACCCTCTGACAGGCTTCACGGGCGACAGCGAGAAGAAGCGTCTTCTCCACTCACTGGTCATCATCGCGGCGGTCTACTGCGCCAGCTGGGCGCTCACTATCGGTCTGTTCGCCGTGGGAGTGGCTCTGCAGCTGCCCCTGGATGGCTCGTTTCACCTGGTCGTCTACTGCTCCATTCCCTCCTCGGTCAACGTTAGCCTCAACGCATACGTCTACGCATGGCGCTCCCCCCAGTGGCGCGACGCCATGCTCGGACTCTTCGTCAAGCAGGTTATCCGTAATTATAAAAGGCGTTCCAGCAATTACCAGCCGCTCACACCGAACAGAGAAAAAGGACTGATAGAACAGTTCTGTAGTGGCAATGTTCAGCACAATATTTGCTCTACACATTAAAGCATTTTGAGACTGGCATAATTGAGTCTTCTGCATTTCATTCCAATAGTGCTCTGTGTAGACAGTTGAAGACAAACTGAAAACCCTTTGATTAGACCCCTTTATTTAGGCCCACAATAATTACACCCCTCGTTTATTAGCCTCCTTCCCCCGATAATTACACACCTTCCTACGGCTCGAATGAAACATTAGCGCCCGTAGGGTTTGCGGTTGTTCCCCCTCTGAGCACTAGCGGACGATGCTCATAATTTACAATGAATAAATACTACAATGTACACTGCAAAACTGCGGCTCATTGTGATTATAGAGCCCGCTACAAAAGTTTGCTACACTACGCTGATTTGAAATCCTGATCCTAATTTGGATCCTGAAATTTGAAAGGAAACCATTTGTTCGTTTAGCGAGAAACTGTAAAATCGAGAAGCTTGTGGACTGATCGGGGTCGGAAGACCGGTGGCGAAGAACAAGGCAGCGGACTAACAAAAAACTGATGCAACGATTGGACCTTCAGAAAACCTTTTGTTTTAGCGTTGCGTGTGTATCGCATTTCAAATTGCCAGCACTAAGCAAAATCCGTTGCGCTTGTGCCAGTGCCATACGACTAGTGACAAGTAGTGATGGCAACCTACCTAGCTAGGTTACCTACCTAGTAGGTTACCTAGCCTTTTTTCGGCCTAGGTAACCTAACCTAACCTACCTAGCGCGAAAATCGAGCTACCTGTACCTAACCTACCTACCTAGATTTTGCCGTTACCTACTAGGTTACCTACCTAAGCTAAAATTTGTGGAGTCAAAAAATGGATTCGTGCAAACTGAAACATTTTGAGATACAAGTAGGCTAACGTGGCCATTGTTTACGTTTGCGGCAGTCAAATTTGATTCGTTGTTGTATTGATGTTGGCAAGAAGATCATTTCTTTGTCCGCTGCGTCTCTGACGAGATATTCGTAGCCTTGTCTACATTGTAGTCCATTGGACGTCTACAGAAACTAAATAGTTTTACTTTGCGAATGCTCCTCAAGAACACCTACTGAATCGATGGGCGGGCGGGTGGCTGAACCAAGACTAGACCCTCAAATTTGACGTGATACAGGGTGGCCCACGGATGATGGACGCTCTTTGTTTTGCCGCCACAATTGCTACAGTGCTTCGATCGAGCTCAGTTCTCAACTACCAACTACTGACTGTACGTTCATAGCGTAGGTAAGTGTCCACCTCCAATACTCCAAAGTACTATTAGAAAAATTACGGTATCTATGCGTATACATCCTTAATTGGTCGCCTTCAGACGTCGAAAGGGTGTTCAACGTCGGTGGAGTGGGCCCGTATACACTGCCGGATTTCATCATCCGTCCTTCCACAAGCTCTACATTGAACGCGCTTATGCACATGCTCTTGACATTTCTTCCAACTTTAGACAATCTGGCTTTTCAAAATCCGGCCCAAAACCTACACCCAATTCATTTCTCCGTATTGACTGGCTTGTCTGCTTCTTTAATTGGGGCTGCTCATATTTATGCATGCAAACTACCGGTACATATAGTGCCGTCAACAAGTACAGGTGGGTAAACGGGTTCAAAGACCAGAGTGCACGCTGACTGTGAGGGGGACGTCTTCTTTCCCAACTTCGACTTGAGCGCTCTGAAAGACGTCACCGCCCAAGCTGACGACATTCTCCAAGGTCCTCAGGAAGAGAACGGAATGAAGTACCAAGTGTTTGTGTATGAAAAGGTCAAAAATTGATTTGGGAAAAATAAAAGTACTCCCCAAAATCTCCAATAAGCGCACTGGGCGTTTCCATTTTTTTAACCGACTTCCACACTTCGCGTTCATTGGAGAAAGATTGTGTGGGGGACGCTACGCTCGTTTTCTCGACCGATAAACCGTTTTTCTTGCGACCATGCTGAGCAGACGCGCAGACACGTGTCGATGGACCTTGCGTTAGCCCATCTATGCATTGAATTATCCTATATGAAAACAACTGCAGTCGAGCCTCTCTTCTGTCACTTGAGCTTGTTTGTCGGCGGGCACAGCGTGGCAGACGGTAGTGGAAAGGAGAACGTCGTACTGCTCTGTCACGTTGACGAGCAGCGTCTCCCTCTCTCTGGCACCATCGAGGAGGCGCCGCACCGGCCAGGATGTATACATCCTTGGCCAGCGACAGCAACTGGTCATGCAGTGGACGATGTGGAGGTGGCTGATGAGGGAGTGACTCTCGCTCAAGTTGGGACCCTTTAGCCAACCGCTCTCAGAGGCCGTTCGGGTCGGCAGATAGTCGCAGCCAATGCTGAAGTTTGGGAGCCTTGGACCGCAGACGATGAGCGATGGCTCGGGACCACTGACGAACGTACCGCCCTGCACGTCTCTGTTAAGGCCGATTTATAATCATCCGCGTCCGTCATCCGTCGTCCGTCATCCGCGTCCGTCATCCGTCGTCCGTCATCCGCGTCCGTCACGCGAAAATTGCTCGATTTATAATCATCCGTCATTTTTTGTCCGTCAAGTGTTAAATGAATTGGGTCTCGCGTGGAATCCCTTTACAGATTATGGTAGATTTGGGTGTTAAGCGCGCAATCGTAAACTCGCCGTACCGTAAACTCCTTCCGCGAGCACGCTTTCCGTACGAGACCGCGCGCCTTTTTAACGCTTCCGCGTCCGTCATCCGTCAAAAGTTGAAAGTTGGCCAACTCCATCCGTCATCCGCGTCCGTCATCCGCGTCCGTCAAACTTCCCGATTTATAATCATCCGTCTTTGACGGATGACGGACGCGGATGACGGACGCGGATGATTATAAATCGGCCTTAAGGAAACGCAGGATGGCACACGACTCGCTCGCTCCCTCAGACAAACAGTCAAACCTTATTTGTCAGTCGACCCCAGTCCGCAAAAATTGCTGCCACTGGGGCGTCTCCGTCAAGGTGTCCAGACGGTGGACCACGTGCGCAATCATTTTCCCGCTGGCCAATGCTGCTCCCTGACGATGACGTCTCGACAGTGCGTCTCTAAATGTGCGCGCCTGCGCGCGTGCGTGTGCGTCCCAGGCAAGCCGTCTGAAGAACCCTCCAGACCTCCAAATCGCACGCTGCTACTGCTCATCTTTGAACTCGTTCGTCACGAGATAAAGATACCTCGCTCCATCGACGTCATAATGTTAGTCTGGCCAGTCAGTAGCGGCTACTGGCTGCATGCAAGCAGGACTCTGACCTGTCCTTCAAATCTTTTCGGCAGCGAGGCGCTTTTAAGGACCGTTCACACGTCGTCAATGGCTAAGTACCAGTGGCAGGCGCGGCTTTGTTCACGACGACTATAACCGCCACACACGTACACGTCGTCGCCTAGAAACATCAAAGTATACGCACATTGCATTGACAGTTCTGACGTTCTCCTGTTGATCGCGTGGTCTCTAGAGGCAGCACGTTTCATGCGAACCAATGATGGCGATCTTCCGGAGATAAGTGAACCAAAGACGAAATTGCATTTGTGCGTGGTTGTCTTCAGATGCTTTGCGATGACAAAGGTTTCTCTCCTTGTCGACGCCTATGCCGCGAGACGGTCATTGCCAACACTCGCTTATTGCGTTGCTCAACAGTGCGGCATGCAAGCTTGCGGCAGCTCGATCTTTGGAGATTTTGAGTTGCTGTCACCACTTCACCCGTTTCTTGGCGAATCAGCAGTGGTCGGCCGAAGTCGGATCGGTCGGTGATGGCGGTCATGCAGCTCTCTGTTCCAGTGCTCGGTGACCCATCGTTCCGATCGCTTCAGCCTATGAGCCACCGATTTTCTAGTGATGAACTGTGCAAGTGCGTCGCGTGACATTCGGAAAGTGACCGCAGCCGCTTCATCGACGTGACGCACTTGGTCAGTTGCGCTGACCTTTCGTAAGCGCTACATGGTCCTTGACACTCGTTTTAAACAATTGTTTATCACTCAACGAGAAATTGTGGCCATAAATAATGTAATGTAATGTAAAGTAATGTTTTTACGCAAAACTTTTTTTTTCTTAACTGTACCTTGGATGATTGCTCATATCTCGACCCCGTTGTTCGATTTGAATGAAATGTAATTTGGTCATGTATTCTGTTTGGCCTGTACATGTACATATGTTCAATTTCAGCTACATCCGTCCAACCACTATTTCTCTAGGGGAGGGGGGGGCATATAGTTTTGACACACCCTGTACACGTTCTATCTACACTACGCAGCTGTAGAATAAGTTGTCGACTTGCTGTGTGTAATGTATAGCGAGTGCAGTGTTGCTTTTTCGCAGAGCCGCAAAAGAGAACTTACGCCACGTCCGTGCGTGTGCGTGTTTGCGTGCAGCTGAGCATAGGTGTAGGTGCCAGGCCAGCTGAGGCGCCTTGGCTTGTGTAGTAGATAGTAGTGGTGTCACCTCATCAAGGCAAGGCCCCGAAGCTGGAGCATGGCAGTGTATGCGCCCCAGTGAGCGAGTGGACTTACTAGGGCAATGCGTGTGGGTGGTGGCTTGTTTGTAGAAACTAATCTGTACGTGTAGACCCCACTCCCAGGTCTCGCACACGTGGGGGGTGGGGGGAACCTCCCTCCAAGAGTCGTCGGCATGACCGGATTGCCGCGCTGAGATAGTGCAGAGTTGCAGGTGGGCGTGTTCTGACTGACCTGTCTGCTGGTATGTACATGTTCTCTCATGGGGGGCTGCAACTTCACTTGGGCTGCAAGTGCACTGTGCGCTCAGCACGTTCCCATGTCCACTACAGCAAGAGTGGCAGAGCCAGGACTTGCATGGGGGTCAGTCTCGTTCCAGGATTGACTTGCCGTTTGCAGCGTTGTCCGGTGACCATGTCGACAGGGAGCTATGTCGTCTTCATCGTATGTGGCGCCGTCCTGACATTCGCTGGAAGATTGCTGGATCATTCAATGCTGTTGGCCACCGACTGTCGCTGCTGGATCAGCGTTGATGCCACGCTCTGTTTCCTCGGCCTTATTCTGTCCAGCGTTGGCGCTGTCCAGCTGTGGCGCCGCTGCCGGCGGCTCGAGGTGTTGTCGAGAACCGATGCCCTGACCGGCGCGCTCAACCGACGAGGTCTGGCGGAGCTCCAGCGGCCTCCGAAGGACGCCTTCGTCTTGGTCATGCTCGACGTGGACCACTTCAAGCGACTGAACGACGCGTACGGCCACCTGGCGGCCGACCGCGTCCTGGTGGAGCTCGTGGAGCTGCTGAGGGCGGGCGTGCGCCGAGACGACCTGGTGATCCGCTGGGGCGGCGACGAGTTCCTGCTGCTCATGTGGAACGCCACGCCCGAGGACGCCTTCAGGAGGGTGGAGCACTTGCTCGCCCGGGCACGCGGGCACGACTTCGCTTCAGACGCTGTCCGTCCCCTGCGCAAGGTGCGAGTCACGCTCAGCGCGGGCCTGTCGGCGCCGGTCACTTTGTCGTCCCCCGACGCGACAGCGGGCATGGAAGAGACGATCCTAGCGGCCGATCAGGCTCTGCTGTTGGCCAAGGAAAGCGGCCGCAACTGCGTGCGGCTCTATAAACCCAAGACCTACATGTAGTAGTGACTAAAAGTCGAAGTCTGTGCGTCCGACAGACCAACCGACCCAGCAGAGCAGGAGTGCTGCTCGTCCGTCCTCTACACCTTGCGCCGCAGGCAAAAAAATTCGCTTTGAACGTTGTTTTCGTCATTTTTTGACATTAAAATTGAGTAGAATGTATACGTGCGCCCATTCGGACCTTGTCGCCGCCATTGAGGGCCAATTTCAACTGGGGTACCCTGTTGCAAAAAATTTCAGGAAATTCTCAGCATTGCTCGGAATGCACATCTACACGCTCAATACACCATGTAGGAGGTAGGCACAACACGTGCCATGTTCCGCTAATTGGGCGACTAATTACCTAGCGTTTACGATCCATGCCTTCGTCCCACCATTCGACTCGGCCGACATCCATTAATGCGCGCGCACGCTTCCGTTTGCATTTCGTCTCGACAAATCAACTCGACGAAAAAGTGCGTGGGCTTTCCGGATTGTGCGGGCGGGCGTTGCGCTCGAAGTCTGCACCAGCGATATTTCAGTGCTCGCACTCTTACGTCGCCAGTGGTTGTCGCAAGTTGAAGGCTAAAAACAATTGTTGCGTCCGTGCGTCCGATGATAATTTCCTTAATTTTAAGATTTGCTTAGGCTTAGTCCAGACTTTGCTTAGGCTTAGGCTTGTGGTTACCCTTTAGGCTTAGGCTTAGGCTTCGCTTAGGCCTAGGCTTAGGCTTCGCTTAGGTTTCGGATGCACGGACGGACGCAACGGACAAAACAATTGTGTTTTGCCCAAGTTGAGCGTTTCGCGCGTTATGTACACGCACGTGTCTACTCAGCTCAGACCTCGCTGGGACGACCAGTGGCGAGACAGCGCTTTGGCCATACGTATACACACACACACACACACACACACACACACACACACACACACACACACACACTACACGTACACGCAGACATGCGCCGACACTGCGCCGAGAAGTTCGAGCGCTGGGGGACAGCGCCTATGCGAACGGGCGTTCGTTTCGCAGCGGAAAATCGATACGAGATAGACAACCGCTAGTTCAGAAAACAAGGAGAGTGACCAAAAAGACTGCAAATCGACAATTATTCCGGCAAAAAACGCGTCGTCCAGTCAGTCCACATGAGTCGGGCCCAGCGAGCAGCGGCCGGTGGACCGCCGCGCAACAGAAGTTGGTCCTTTTTCTGAAAGGTTCCTTTTGAAAGAATTGCTTTTGAAGAATTCCTTTGAAAAATTCTACAATAGAACGAACCCCAGGGTTCAACCTTTCGTTTCTCGAGCAATATTGTGGGGCACTGTTGAATGGAACGGCGGATTGTCCACTGAAGTGAAGTCTTCAGTTGAATAGGTCGCTCAGTCCTCCAGAGTCGAATCCAGGGAGCGTCGCGTGGGGAAGATTCCGATTCTCAACCACTATGCTTAGTTTTTATTGGCTTTATTGACAAAAATACGAAAATCGGAAGCCACACCACACCGGCCACTGAAGCGGATGCGTACAGATCAGGCGGAGACGGGAGGCCATCCTCCGCGACTCTACAGCTTTCCATGCTCCGATGCCACGGGCGATTTCCTCTTCGAATATCAGCGGGTGAAGTCGGTCGACTATGCGCTCCAGAAGAACGCGCAGCTGACTGGCGCGCAGTTCGAATTCTGTCGCGCCAGGAGCCACTTCTACGCGCTGAATAACGCCCAGCTGCGTCAGGTGGCGCGCAGGACGTCCCAGTACAGGTGCGCATCCGATGGTTGGCAGGTCCAAGACACCCCGCCAACACAACGCAATCAATCCGTAATCGGGAGGGCCCTACAGCACCGGATTTGAAGGAATCTTTAGCCCAAGCAATGAGACCGCGCGTTTCTTGACCAATGGAAAATGGTTGAATCATGAAGGTCGAACCCCTGAACCACGAGATCGAGCCGCCCGCCCTAATTTCCGTCTCGCAGGACTCCAGGGGCAACACCCGTTCAGAAACGTGCTGGGCGCCATACTGCACTGCATCGCGGCCAATCCGAACGGCTGCAGTCCTGAGGAGCTGGGCCAGTTCCTGTACCTCTCCGGGGACATCAGCAAGCTGGTCGATCGCGGCACCATCGAGAGCGTGCTCTCGCAGTTCCAGGGCTGCAGCAGCAACCAGGAGCGCGTGCTGCGGCTGCTCAGGGACAATTCTGGGCTGTTCAACTCCAGCGCCAGCGCTGGCCAACGAAGGGGTCGCAACCAGAGTCAGGCGATCCAGTGGACGACGCCCATCAAGCTGGACGGCCGATTTTGTCGGGTGCGCACCCCCATCCAGTGTTGAAGGAAAGAAATGAGAAAACGCCAACACACATGTGAGACCTGACTGGCACGAACCATCCCATCCCTTGCCCAGGGGAATTTGCAACTCCGTGGAAATCAGTAGTTGGTATATTCTCAGGCCTCGTACATTCTGATCCCTTCGAGTCACGAGAACTTCTCGGCTCCGGGCATGGAGCAGGACGTGCTCAACGCCCACTTCTCGGTGGCGCTCGCCACGGGCACGGTGGTGGCCGTGAGCAAGCATCAGGGCCTCATCAAGGCCGACGACGGCACACTCTACCAGTGCGACGAGCAGGGCCTCCAGGACAAGCAGACCGCCAACCAGCACGGCGTCAAGTCCGTTCTGCACTATGGAGACAAGGTTGGGTACCTAGGTGTTTTCGCCTTGCCCCACCCCTCACTCAACATCAACCATTACAGCCCCAGGGGAAAACGCACAGTACCGTAAATCTTCCAATGGAGCCCCCCCTCCAATGATGACCCCCAATTGTGCCCCTGGGTAAGGCAAGGTTGAAATCATAGTGCCAGAAAGGCACTATTGGAGGATTTACGGTATTTGTAGAAGGGATTGTAGATGTGTGGGCAAGAGTGCAGTGCAATGCAAAATGGAAACCGTTTGAAGAATCGAAATGGCTCAGGTGCTGTTTCAACCGAGCCGGGAGAAGAAGAACGCTTTTGGCTACGTCTTCCTCATCTGCCACGAAGTGAAACAGATCAATTCGCTGCTGAAGCCTCTGCAGGTGCCGCAAGCTGAGCGACACATGGCCAAAAGCAGCTCCAGCAGCAACGTCCAGGCTAGCGGTGCCGCTCCCCCACCGCCTCTGATTCACCAACAGGGTGGCGCTGCCAGCGCTGCACCGCTGAATACGCCGCAAGGTGCGTGCGTGCGTGCGTGCGTGAGTGCGTGCGTGCGTGCGTGCGTGCGTGCGTGCGTGCGCGCGCGTGCGTGCGTACATGCGTGCGTGCGTGCATGCGTGCATGCGTGCGTACGTGCGCGCGTGCGTGCGTGCGCGCGTGCGTGCGTGCGTGCGTGCGTGCGTGCGTGCGTACGTGCGCGCGTGCGTGCGTGCCGTGTCCTACACATCCAAGGGCACCTGCAGGAGGGCCTCCTCAGCAGAAGTCGCTGATGGGCTGCGAGTACCCCAAGGGCGAGTTCTCGATCGAGTATGGCCGCGTCAAGTCGGTCGACTACGCCGTCAAGAACCGTCAGCCGCTGACAAACGCGCAGGCAACGTTCTGCATCGGCAGGCCCCATCTCTACAAGGTCGCCGAGGATGGCGCGGTCGCGCCCAGTCACTGCCCCTTCACCGTCACCTCAGACGAATACCGGTACATACGTGCCGGTTGAACTAATTCTTTGCAAAGCGGTGGGGCTTTCACTCACTCCCCAAAGGGAGGCACCTGGCCCAGCTGGGTGAGCGTTTCCGCTTGCCAGTGCCCTGCTGCGGTCAGTCATAAATAACGGGATGTCGAGCTAACTCTCCAT
Source organism: Paralinhomoeus sp. GSCO2_6 (assembly GCA_030248085.1). Lineage (NCBI taxonomy): Eukaryota > Metazoa > Nematoda > Chromadorea > Monhysterida > Linhomoeidae > Paralinhomoeus > Paralinhomoeus sp. GSCO2_6. The sequence goes on along the minus strand of JASAMY010001007.1, from coordinate 13,132 downwards.
GACGGGTTCGGCGTTTGACAAACTGGAGCTACAGTACGGTGCATTGCCTGCCTGCATTATTTATGTGCTAATTAGTTCAGTTTCTAGTCCTTCAACGTCTTTTCAAACCCAAATCTAGGTGATAAATTGGTCGCACGATTCCAAGGTGCGGATGCTTGCGCAGACGCCAGCGCCTGTTCCAGGGACGTGATGGCGCTGGCCATGTATTTCGTCGCGTCCGAGTCGAAAGTGAGGACGGCCAATGACCTGTCCATGTTTCTGCTGAGCTCCAAGAAGGCGGCCGCAAAGGTGGAGCGAGCCGTGATTCAAGCGGTCTTCCAGACCTACTTCGCCGGCGACAAGCCAATACTGACGCTGCTCAACCAGCACGCGCACCTGTTTCGCACTGCCCAGTCGCAGGACGGCAAGTTCGCGCATGCGAATCAGACGGTAGAGCTCAAGGGCGTCTTCTGCCAGGTGCGCGTATACGACACACGCACGCACGCACGCACCGGCACGCACGCACGCACCGGCACGCACGCACCGGTACCCACGCACCGGCACCCACGCACCGGCACGCACGCACCGGCACGCACGCACCGGCACCCACGCGCCGGCACGCACGCACCGCCACCCACGCACCGGCACCCACGCACCGGCACCCACGCACCGGCACCCACGCACCGGCACGCACGCACCGTCACGCACGCACCGGCACGTACGCCCTGGCACGAACGCACCGGCACGTACGCACCGGCACGCACGCACGCACCAGCACGCAAGCACCGGCACGCACGCACGCACGCAGGCAGGTAGGCACGCATGCACCGGCACGCCCGCAAGCACGCGCGCACGCACACACGCACACCAGCACGCACGCGCGCACGCACGCACAGGCACGCACGCACAACGTCGTTCGTCACCACCAGGACTCCTACGTTCTGGTGCCCTTCTTCCAAGAAAAGTTCGGTGCGCCCGGCATGGACAGCGACCGCGTTCCCGCCGCACGGGTCGCGAACGCGTCGACGGGCACGGTCGTCGACGTCGCTCAGTTCCACGTCCTCATCAAGTGCGACCGCACGGGGGAAGCGTTCTACTGCGGCCCCAAAGGGCTGCAGGTGGAACTCCCAACCGGGCGACAAGGCATGAAGGCGCTCTGTAGAACAGCCTCAAGAATGATGCATGCATGCACGGCTGTGCCATATAAAAGCTGCAGAACACGACCCACGGTGGAGAGAGAGGGAGAGAGAGAGGGAGAGGGGGGGGGGGGGGGGGGGGGGGGGGGGAGAGGAGAGAGAGAGAGAGAGAGAGAGAGAGAGAGAGAGAGAGAGAGAGAGAGAGAGAGAGAGAGAGAGAGAGAGAGAGAGAGAGAGAGAGAGAGAGAGAGAGAGAGAGAGAGAGAGAGAGAGAGAGAGAGAGAGAGAGAGAGAGAGAGAGAGAGAGAGAGAGAGAGAGAGAGAGAGAGAGAGAGAGAGAGAGAGAGAGAGAGAGAGAGAGAGAGAGAGAGAGAGAGAGAGAGAGAGAGAGAGAGAGAGAGAGAGAGAGAGAGAGAGAGAGAGGGAGAGAGAGAGGGAGAGAGAGAGAGAGCCAGCCACGCGTGTGCGTTTTAGATGCAGTTCGTGCCGGGGTCGGGCAAGAAGGCGATTCACGACGACAACTTCGTGTTTTGCAGTCAAGTCAAGAAGATCAACGAGCTCATCGATCGCTCGTCCGCGCGTCCCAGGGCCCAGAGAGGCGGCAAGGGTCCTCAGCAACAGCATCCAGGTGGTGCTCAGTCAGCAGCAACTGGCAAGCGTCAAACGCAGACAATCGCGAAGAAATTGAGCGAAGCGTCCCTTGGGGAAGCTCGCGGCGCTGCCCCCAGTGCCCAAGGCACAAAGCAGGCGCAAAAAGGTGGCGGCGCCAGAGGCGGCGCGGCTACGGTTGGAAGAAAAGGAGGTAGTGCATGTTGGTTCGTGTTCCAATATATGTAGCAACGGATTGCTCCAGCAGTACTGCATGTTGTACCGTCCTAGGTACAAAGAGCGTATTGGTTTAACCATCCGCTACCCGGGGGCACTATTGAAGGGGGTCAACTGTAATCGATCGACCTATCTTGAGACCATTATTAGACTGCTGCGCTGCAGCAAGGAACACTACCTGAAAATGCTATACGGACAATTGCTCATATATACTGCTCAGGTACAGCGGACAATTGACACAGTAGATACAGTGTAACAAACCCCCTCCAGCGGTCTCGTCTTCGCCGCCGTCGAGCAAGTTCTCAGCCCTGCCAGCGGGCCTGCCCAAGCTCGTCTACTGGCTCGTCTACTACTTTCCAGGCAAGGTGGTCCACACCGTCTGCTGCGACGTTCTCCAGGTTGGCGTGCGTGCGTGCGTACGTGTCGGTGCGTGCGTGCGTGTCGGTGCGTGCGTGCGTGTCGGTGCGTGCGTGCGTGTCGGTGCGTGCGTGCGTGCGTGCGTGCGTGCGTGCGTGCGTGCGTGCGTGCGTGCCGGTGAGTGCTGCGTACGTGCCGGTGCGTGCGTGCGTGCCGGTGCGTGCGTGCGTACGTGCCGATGCGTGCGTGCGTGGATGCCGGTGCGTGCGTGCGTGCGTGAAATTCAACAACAATTCTGGGCCAGCGCATGGTTGCGTTCTGACTGACCACCCCTCCCCCCACCCCACCCAGTCCTATGGGTGCAGCCGCCCCCCTCAACAATATTCTCGATACTCCACTTTCGTGCTCTTTGATTGGGGAAAATGATTGGACTGCGCTTTGCGATTTATCCATGTGTATCATCCATGTGATCCGCACGCATTCAGAACGAGTTTTCCATCGACATCTCTACGCTGGAGCTGTTTCAGCTTTTAATCGAGAATGACAATCTGTTCAAGCTCGAGAGACTCGACGATGGTGCAGTACGATAATTGTTGTTGTTATGTGTACTACAGTTATATGACGGACTCATCCAACTTGTTGTTGTGGATTTGGGGGCAAGCGCTAGGAGGCCTTCAATAGCCCATATTAGCATACCCGCGTATAATTAGCCAAAGACATTTGGAACATCGCCATCTGTATGTGATCTAGGGCAGCGACGGCACGAAAAGTCATCGAAAAAAATGGAAGTCCTCGATCTAGTGGATCCATCAAGAGTCGAACCCAGGACTGTGCGAGCAACAGGCTGATTCTCTACCACTAGGCCATACGCTTCCCCCAATCCAACTTACATGGTCGAATGTTCAATTCTAGAGACGTCGCTGATTTCGTTGATCGAGGACGAATCGGACGTCAAGGTGACCGCCTTTGACCTCCCGTCCAGCTCAGAAGTTGCCGGGGCTTTGGATCGACTCATCTATTGGGTGCTCCATTGGTGCGGTAGCGCCGGCACGATGTCGGCGAGTCAGCTACTGGAACTGCTGAAGGTACATACGCTGGATCAGGACTATTTGGCGCGGACTTTTTGGCGCGCAACTTTTTGGCGCGGACTTTTTGGCGCGTAACTTCTTGGCGCGGACTTTTTGGCGCGGACTTTTTGGCGCATGGGACCATTTGGCGCATGGGACTATTTGGCGCATAGGATTACATGTTTGGCTTGGTGATTTCAGGTTCAATGACTCTGAGTCTGTGCATGTAAACAGTAGCTGTCAAAAGTGGTCAATGGATGGAATCGGCGGACCCGAGCAAGATCGAGGTCGCCTTGGCCGCCAACTCCATGCACGTGGTCGTGCACGCTGTCTCTGTGGGCGCTGCCGCGCTGGGCTCTGTGACGGGCTACCGTTTGTGGGCAACTCAGCCGAGGGCGAGCGCGGCTGTGGGCTAACGCTGCCAACACCGAAGCTGTGCTGAGCCACAACCGCATCAAAGCGCCAGCCACGTCTGCGAACCTGTCGGCGTCTACGCCGTATGACAATCGCCGAGGCGATCTGGTCGTCACGGCATCGCCCACAATAACAATTACTACTCTCAATGGACAGATGCTCTACTTAATACTTGTCATTTATCATCATTATCAATTTTTCATAACCGCATAGCCGCTCTTTATTATCAGGAGTCAATAAACTTAAAATCCTCATGCGCCAAATAGTCCCATGCGCCAAACAGTCCCATGCGCCAAATAGTCCGCGCCAAAAAGTCCGCGCCAAAAAGTTACGCGCCAAAAAGTCCGCGCCAATAGTCCTAAACCCCACGCACGCAAGAACTCAAAATGTCAATACAACGCTGTGCGTACATTTTGAGTTCTTGCGTGCGTGCGTGCGAGTGTGCGTGCCTGCTTGCGTGCGTGCGCGCATGCGTGCGAGCGTGCGTGTGTGGGTGCCTGCTTACGTGCGTGCGTGCGTGCGTGCGTGCGTGCGTGCGTGCGTGCGTGCGTGCGTGCGTGCGTGCGTGCGTGCGTGCGTGCGAGCGTGCGTGCCAGCGTGCGTGCGTGCGTCAATCCCCTGAGTACCCGTGTTCATTACAGACCGAGTTCAAATTCGCACAAATGACCATAGACGGCCTCATGACGCGCATCCTGACCAACAAGGTCTGTTTTGCCACCGAGAGCGACAAAGATGGTGCGCGGAGATGAAAATGGAGCGATTTTAGGGCAACAATTTTCAATTTCAATTTAGGAATTCGCTGCGGGCTGCAGTGCTTTGCCCGCGTCGCTTCACAATATGAGCAGTTCGCATGGCATCCCGCTTCGCTCGTCCCATATGAGGAGCTCAGAAATCGGGTTCACGGAATCAAAGACTGATTCAAGTCTTAATCCCATGTTTACTGGTATATACTATTGCACCACTCAATTTCGTATCAAGCTTGAGTTGACAACTCAGCAATGCGTGTGATATTCGTGATCGCAGAAGACGGAAGTATGCATATACATAGCATCGCTAAGCGATTCTCCGCTGCCTTTTAGAACTGAGTTGACGCCGTTGACATGTTTCCACAACATTCTTTCTTTCTTTCATTCAGATTCTACAACAATAAACACCTATTTTGCTCAGAAAACAGCGCCGCAGGCACAACAACCTTTTTCTTTTTGTGTCTAATCGGTAAATGTCGTACGGGTACCCCCTTTGAAAAAAATCGGACCCTGAAAATTTTGGGAGGGGCAAGCGCCCCTCTGCCCCCCCCTGGCTACGCCACTAGAGAAATACAGGTGACATTGACAAGTCGAGCAATGGATCGCAGGCAGAACTGTTTGATCGCCCGCTCCCACGCCGTTCTAAACGTGGAAAAGGTTGTATAGTTATACACTACCTATGTATGTAGGTACTACTGTGGGTGAAATAAACACACCTTCTGACTGTGCACATTCCTCAGACGCAATTGCCAATGGGAGAGCGCAGAGCCAGCACTGCACGAGATATGGACGGGTATGCGTGTTCGCTGACTGAGTTGGCGACAATGCAGCCCCATTCGTTGTCTAGGCAACGACGACGACGGCGGCGCTCGTATGTGCGCGCGTATAGGCGACGCTGCGCCTGCGTGTGACTGCCTCCTATTAATTTCCTCTGTGCGAACAACAGCCGAGCAACAGTGCGCGCGCGAGCGCCGTGTTATACACTACTACTATAGGTACACACTTTCTGGGAAGATTGAAAAAACATTCCACTCGTAGCAGCGTCTCCCCAGAGCCTCTCCGCAGAAATTGTGTGGAGCGGACAGGGGACAGGCTTCGAGCGCGACATGACCATTTAGAATCAGACAAGGTAATGGAAAATGTTGCGCTTTTTGTGCTTTTTTTGTTGATTTGTACCTGTTGTTTCTCAAAATTCTCAAAATACCTGTAACCGGGTCTGGCAGAGTGGAGGAGGGGGGGGCTAGTTGGCCGAATTCTTGGGGTCTTTGGAGCAAAAAGTGGGGCTAGCCGACCATTTTTAGAATTTCACTGGTACTTTTTGATCAAAGATGGGTCAAAATGGCTATAAAGGCTCTAAATTGTGTCATTTAGCTGTTTCATGGTCATATAACACTGAAAAGCACTGAAAAACACCAACATTTTCTCACTTTTATCGTTTTAGACAAGGTGAAAATCCCTTTTGAAAATTCTGGGGGTGTTGGAAAATAGTGGACCCCAAAGCCTCCCCCCCCAGTTACCTGTATGGTTCCCGCTGTCGTTGTGGCTAGACGCTACACGCATCGACGAAATAAACTTCCCTTGCATGCTCTTCAGCCGGACTACTCGGTTCTTCTCGCCCAGCGACGCAAATGTCGCACCGAGGCTATTTCGACTCCACCGACCCCTTGAACGAGCCCCACAAGCCGGGCACTTGGACCGGAGGCACGAGAAGCAGCTTCTCCGAGCTCCTCATCCTCGTTCCCATAATCCTTTTCGCGACCATCGCCGCCGTCTGCCTCGTTCTGCCGGCGCTGCTGCATCGCTACTGCAGGAAATGGCTTGAGGTACCCGCGAACGGCCTTTTTCAACATGGGATGCTGCAATTATTGTATTGGTGAACTGACTGTGGGGCTGTGGGGGGAGCTAGACTCCATAGAACCGGAGGTGACTCACGCTTCACTCTTGGTGTGAGTTAAATTTATGCAAAAAAGTTGCAGAGATGACTCAGCCACCATGCACGACGTACCGTAAATCCTCCAATAGAAGCCTCCCCCCCCTCCAATAGTGCCTCCCCCTCCAATAGTGCCCCAGGGTATGGCAAGGTTGAAATAATAGAGCCCCCCCCCCCCCCCAATAGTGCCCCTGGGGGTAAGGGGTATGTTGTGCCATGTGCCTTTTATGGGCAAAAATATAGTGGTAGGTACATTTACATCGTGTATACACACTACTGCTAACCAATAATAGTACGTTTCAGCAACTATTGATGGTAAATCAACCATTAAATGTGGCAAAAGTGATCAAAATCACCGAAAAATCGGCAATTTTGACAGCGAAACTAGCATTACCATTCAAAATTTTTAGGTTGAAATAATAGAAGCCCCCCCTCCAATAGTGCCCCCCTCTCCAATAGTGCCCCCGGGTAAGGAGAGGTTGAAAAAATAGTGCCCCGGGGGCACTATTGGAGGATTTACGGTATTTATTACTGGACTTTTCCAAGATAAATAACAAGCCCACTAATCACGAATGTTCCGTCCCAATTTACATTAACAACACCACCACATTCTTTTCAAATCCAAATCGAATTCTCAACCCACAGAAACTGGCCATTGAAGTTAAAAAAAACATGAAGGAATTAGAGTGGAGTTAAATCAATAAGCGGTGCTATATTTGCTGTCTCTTCACTTTAGGACACTCCCCTGTTTTGGATCTACGCATACTCAACCGCCTGTGTGGCTTGTTTTTCGCGCTGTGGCCCTAATCCCAATCGGACTCGATACGACTACGGATTCAACCGAGCAGTGCCTCCGGTCATCAAACCCTCAAAATGTCATCAAGAGCGCCTCAAAGCGAGCCGCGTCTCCACAGTGCCACACCAAGATTATTATGACAACGCCATAGAAATTATCGATTACAACAACACCGCTTGTGATGCTCAAGGGGGACTGCGGATTTTGGACTATAACACCGCGTACGCAGCCCCTTCAACACTGAGTCTAGAGACTGTTGTCTGAATTTGTTGATGTGTACAGCTGTTCTGTAGGTGTAGGTAGCCTGTGATCATAGTACGGTACATATATCAGCACTATCGATTCACCCTTCAACGCTATTGTTGTTGTTGTTGTTGGATTAGGGGCAACGCTAGGACGCCATCAATGGCCCATATGGCCTAGCCATCTCCACGACGCCTGCCTTCCCGTCTAGAGCCGCGTACATAATTAGCCAAAGGCATTTGGAAAAACGCCATCATAGGGAAGTCCCTGACCTAGTGGCTGTGGCTCAATCAAGAATCGAATCGAATGTGCAAGTCTACAACTCGCTACCACTATGGCATACTCTGCTGGGCGTGCAATTTGATAGTCAGAGCAATCGTTGTACAACTCACATAACCCGCAACCAACTAACATAACCCGCACCTCACATAACCCGCATACCCCTAACCGGGTCTGGAAGAGTTGGGGGGGGGGGGATGGCCGAGATTCTATGACTCCCCAGAGCAAAAAGTGTGTGTGCAGGGAGGGGGTGCTATGAATTATACTGGTACTTTTTGGTTAAAAATTGGGTTAAATAAATAAGCTCTGAATAGTGTTATTTAGCTATTTTATGGTCATATACACCACTGGTGGATCCACAGCCATTTTTCAAAAGTTTTCTAGTCACAAATGTAAGTAGTGTATTTTTCGCCTCTTTTAGTGTTTTTTTGACCCAAAAAGCAGCTAAATAACTCTATTTATAGCCTATTTTACCCTATTTTTGACCAAAAGTGCCTATTTAGACACTATTTCTCGTAGCAATTTTCCCACCTCTGACACCCCCCTCCCTCTTCAAATCTGCTTACCCCCCCCCCCAGAAACGGTCTCCAACCCCCCCCCCACACTTCAAAAACCCCCTTACATGTATGGGGGGGGGGAGCAAGGTCAAACAATTTTTTCTGCCTATGTTTCAATTGGAGAGCTATATTTCGCACGTTTCGCACCGCAGCCCTATTTTTCGCATGGTTTGCGACATTTTTTAAACAAGCAGTTGGGGTACAAACACACATTTTACGTTTTTGCTTCTGGTTAGGTTGCTTTTAGGAGAAAACGTCAGACGTTTCGTCCAAATTTTCAAAATCGCGCCGCAGGCAAAAAATTCTGCTTCTTCTGATTCTGCTTCTGATAACTTGTTGGCCAAAAGCATGCGCCACAGGCGAAAATTTCGGTTTCCAACATACCTGTAACCATACATGTAACCGGGTTTTTGAAGGGTGGGGGGGGGGTCGGCGACCATTCTGGGGGGGGTGTGGGGGGGGTAAGCAGATTTGAAGAGGGGAGGGGGGTGTCAGAAGGTAAAAAAGTGCACCTAAATAGTGTCTAAATAGGCACTTTTTGGTCAAAAATAGGTTAAAACAGGCTATAAATAGCGTTATTTAGCTGTTTTAGAGTCAAAAAACACTAAAAAAGGCGAAAAATACACTACTTTTTACAGTTGTAGACAAGTTGGAAAACTTTTGAAAAATTCTGGGGGGGGGGGTTGGGGAGGCGGCCACTTTTGAACTGGGGGGTGGTAGCCCCCAGATACATGTATGCCTGTAACCCGGAATTGGACCCTGGGGGGGAGGGTTCGGGGCACTTTCTTGGGGGGGGGGGCGGGACGGGCACCCGGAGGAGGGGGGGGCGGGGTCAAGAAAAAATAGGCAATTTTTGGTCTATTTGTAGTCAAAAATACACTGTAAAAGCCTGAAAATAGGTACTTTTCAGCCAAAATACACTGTAAATAACGCAAAATAGACACTTTTGGGTCGATTCTTGCTCAAAAACACTGTACAAAATGCATTTATTTAGCAATCTAGTATGTAGTAGAAAGTTTTCAAAAAGTCTGGGGTTGGGTGGGGTTTCGCACGAACCTGGGGGAGGGTTGGGGGGGGTGTGGGTAGGGTCAAAACCAGCAAGTGGGGGAGGGAACCCCCCCCAGTTACAGCTACCTCTGAGCATATCTTGTTGGGAGAAACAGTCACAATAGGTCAGCTCCCATCCCTCTCCCCCTTTACGTGCCTTACGTATACATCTCTATTCTCGGATGGGCGCGCTGATACGAAACATGGTCCAAACCCTAGCCCAAACACAGTCGCGTCGCACCACTACAGCGCCGCAGGCAAGATTTTTTCGCTTATGGGTGCGTTAATCTACGGAAAACAGGCCCCGACATTAGCCCGACTCGCCCCCTCTGCCCCCTCGTCTTGGCCCCTTCTGCCCCTTCGCCTGCCCCCAGCCCGACTATCTCCCCAACGCCTGCCCCCCCGCCCCCTTTGCACGACCCCGACAGAGGGGGGCGGGCAGCCCCCCGCCCCCTCTAGATCCGCCACTGCCCAATGCTCAGATTCTGTCTGGCAGAGGGGGAAGGGAAAATGGCCGTATTCTGGGGCGGGTCTGGAGCAAAAAAAAGTGGCAAATTACCTACGAACTCCTCTCCCCCCCCCAAGGTTCTAGGGGGTGTCCTCTTCCACGCATCAGAAATGCCGAATTGTGACGCGATTACAGGGAAATATGCAGGGAGCGGCACAGAAGACGGCGGTCTTGACGTTGGAGTACGGCCGAGTCAGTTTCTCCGGAGCCATTTGAGGTGGCGATCGCAGTCGCAGTAGTCCAGTCGACATTGAAGAATGAAACAGCAGGCAAGAAAGAAGCAAGAAGTGTAACGGTCCCCTCAAAAACGTGTCAAAAACTGTAACGGTCCCCTCGTGTGGGCGTTTCTTCTGGTTGGTTTCTTCTTGGGGAAAAGTGCACAAAATGCCGCCTTTCGCGTTGCTGATCATGGACGTTGACGATCTCACTAGTGTGCATGCATTCCACCGCGTCGTCTCGTTATGCACGCCTCCACACGGTGTCGCCAAGTGCAGGCTAGTTTCAACCTGTCGAGTTCCTGTTCGAAGGCGAGTCGGCGGTAGAACTCGGCGGTGGGCACCACGCCGTGCGCCTCCTTGGGCATGCAGATGTAGTTGCTCAAGGACTCGTCGATCACCTTGGTCTAGATTGGCGACACGCGAGCTCATTGGGGTGGTTGAATGTCGACACCCCACCACCAAAAGTGGGACTGGGAGTGCCCCACCACACACAATTCATGCCAATACCGGTAACCGGCGGCATGGCACCTCTGTCCACGTGCCACTGCTCCGTGGCGGCCGCCAGGTAGCTGCTCAGTTGGCCCATGCTCTCAGCCACGGCCATGGCGTGCTCGCAGATAAACCTTTGGGCTGGCGAGCGCTTGCATCTGGCACACTCCAGATGCCAGGAGAGCTCGTTGACCACGTTGACCTTGACCCAGTCGTCGCCGTCCACCACCGACGACCAAATTTGCCTATGCTCACCCACCGTGACTCTACACTCGTTCTCCTTGCCCGATTCGCGTTCTTTAGCGCGCTCTCGGCGTTCGCGAATCGACCGATCCATCACCGAGTTGCCCGCCTGAAATTTTTTTATAAGCACGGGGCGACTGTCGCTGTCTATTGCCGGAAAGCCGACGCCGCTTGCAAAGGCCATTTTTGCAACAAAAAAAAACTTGAGTTGAGACAAAGTCGTAAGATCAGTAATTAATATTGGTTTAAACAATTTATTGTTAAAATGCATTTAAGGGCAAAAAACTTGAGACTCAATTTTCATGCAACGTTTGCCATAGGACGAACCAGCGCAAAAACAATCCAAGGAGATAAAATCGACTTTTTCACGTTGTTTTGCGGAAGAGATTACCTGCACGTCAACGGCGGCCAAATCGGCGATCGGTGTCGATTGTCAATGTGTCAACGCGGCCCACGCCACCAGGCTCTCCTCTTTCCTCCTCAGTCGAGCTGCGGCGAAACAGCGACAGCGACATACTTGCGGGAAAACGAAACGCGTCTGTCTCTACTATGCTACAAAACAACGACAGCAACATATCGCGTTTTCTATTTTGGTGTTTTTTGCTGCTGTTTGCCGCGCGTCTCCCCCAAGTAGCGATCAAGTTAGCTGCCCCTCCCAAATGTGCCCCTCCTACCAGCCTCAGCCTAAGCACAGTGCCGTGACGTTTGCGTTTCCGTGAAAAATATCTCAACTTCCGGCAGAATTGCCACATCTCGAACTGAGTACGTTGAGTTGCCGTGAATTCCGGTTCACAACCGAATTCATGTGCCGGGGGAGGGGAGAAGCGGCGACGCGCTCGCTGAGGAGGCTGTGCGCACCTTCCATAAGCGCTCTTCCGATTTCGACCGACTCGCCTAGCGCGCGCGCCCCTACGGCGTTTGTCGGTGCATTTCCCCCGCGAAGCCTATCGTAGGCGCAGCAGAAGGCGCGTTTGTGCGTGGGTGGAATGCACCCTCGCCTTGTGTCGCCCGCCCGGAACAAGCACTCAGGGGGGGGGGCGGGCAGGCGGTAACATACCTGTAACTGAGGGCGGGGGGGGGGTTGGGGGCCCCGCAGAATTTTGACACCGACCCAAACTTCTGATGTCATGAAGAAATAGGTTGCAAAACGTGCGCAAACGGTACATGGTTTTTTTATTCAATATCCACAGGAAATGAGAGGCACCAAGTATCTACCGAAAGATAATAAGAATAAAATCACACGTTCGCTTTTTTTTCGTCCTCCTCTTCTTCGCCAAAAAGGCGGGCGGCGCGTCCGCAAAACTTGAGCAGCGTTTGACGACGCTGTGCAGCTGTCAGCGAGCAGACACATGTATAAGAAGGAGATTGTGTTTCGCTACTACGAGGCTGGCGTCCAGATCAACGTAGGCGCGGCGCCGCTGTTTAGGCCGCCGGCCAGCCGTCCCGGCTCGGATAGACGAAAGACCGACTCGTCGTGGCGCTCCTGGAGCCACGGCTCCACCTCAGAGCTCAGCGAAAGCACTATTGTAAAATAAGAACAAAAATTACGTTCAATTCTAGCTCTCCCGCCCGGCAGCAGCGCCCAGAAACTTCCAAGTGCGCTGTCAGAAACTTTCAAGTACCAAAAAATAAAAAATTGCGCCATATCTGTACTCGGAAGGCGTTTCCGCCAGATTTAAGGAAAAGACCGCGGACTAAAGTCCATGTCAAATCATCCTGGACTGGAGGTTTTTTGGGAAAAATATCGAAGGTGCTTAAGAATTAATTAAGAACATCATATATAAACGTGTAGCCCAGCTGGAGCTCCGATCTACACTGACCTTTATTTGCAAATCAGAAACCACTCATCCCACACTTGCAAGCCACACCAAAAAAAATCACCTTTTTACTGGAAGGACCTAGCTTGCTGAAAACTGTAGAATCGATAGGTACTGGCAGGGCCATCTTTTGCTCGAAAAATGGTTCAAATCGAATCGTGCGATTTTGAGATATGGCCAAAACAAAATTTCAGAAAACGTCAAAAATGGCCACAATGAGCGATTTTCCAAAAAATCTGAGGGCACCATGTTAATATCTCGAGAACCGTATGCTGGATCGAAATGAAATGTTTTGCTCGCATGTAGTCCCTACTAAGACCTTTCCAATGATATGCTAATTTCTGCTCTGACTCCTTCCGTGGCGCTACTACAGTGCAATTTTTATTTTTGGCGGCAACGCTCACAAAACTCGATGCCATTCAGGTGTGCTTTAGTGGAATGGTCTGAAATTTGGCCACCATGTGCCCACGGCCACCACGCA
>JASAMY010000041.1:0-104349 GCA_030248085.1 Paralinhomoeus sp. GSCO2_6 | reverse complement strand
CTACCTACCCTGAATAGCCTGAGGTCTCATGAAGTTCGAAATGCTGTCTGATTCCCAGCCCAGTTTACCGCGAAAGCTGCATTCTGTCCACGCAATGTTCTGCCTAAGACGTACACTTCTGATGACGAATGACTGAAGAATACTCTTTCAAGAAGAGAGAAAGCGACATTCAGCGGCGTTGGAGCGGCGACTCGACTCGATTGGTGGGCTCTTACGAACGCAGATCGAGCGTCCCAAGCGCCGCTCTGAGCGCTGCATCGCAACTTGCGCGGCGTGGACGCGCAACATCGTCTTGATCGCCTTCGCGACCATGACCGTGGTCGACGTGGCGAAGCTGGTCGAGCGCTACACGCACCTGCCTCTCAGCTCGGAGCTGCTCTTCCGGCGCAACGACACCATCACGCTCGGTCCATCCGTCGTCTGCGTGCCCCTGCCGACTTTCCCGGTCGCGTCAGAGGTTCGCTCTGCGCCCTCAGGCTCGCTGCTTACACGCGTCGGCGCTAGCAATTCGGCGCTTTACTAGGCTCGGTTAGCCGCCGATGCACGCCTCATTGCGCTCGAGCTGTCCAATGCGACGAGGGAGGAGGCCTTGAAGTTCCGCTTCTACGACCGACCTATGATGAACGCAATGCTGGAGTACTTTATGGAATTGTCCGGGATGGAACTGCAGTTTGACAGCATTTATCATGTCGGCTGGATCGGCATCAACCGGACGGACTACGCGTACCATCATCGATACGTTCTCCAAGTTTGTTCGTTTTTTTTAGTGTTGTTCAGAAAGGACTACTGACTCCCAGGTGCTGGACTCGTTCGCAAGGGCAAATCTGAGCCACTACCAGGTTTACCTTGTGGTTGGCGATACGCTGGCGGGCGCTCTCTCGCTGAGCGTGAAACTCTATCCGCACAGCGCGTCCGGCGCTTTGGCCGGATTCGGAGGCGTGCCTTTGTGGCCACTAACCAGACTGGAGCGTAGCGTCGCCTGCTTTCGAACTCTCCAGGACCTGTCTTTTTGGACCAAGTACGACTACTACGAGATCGTGGCCGAGTATCCAGAGTCGTTGGTCGACGACAGCTCTCTTACGGGATTGGGAGCCATCTCGGTGGGGCTCAGGGGAGAAAGACTCGGCGCTTCTGGTGAGGAGGGCTACTGTATGGTGGTGACAAAACACAATGCATTTTGTTGAGCAGTTCAACAGACATCAACGACATGTTTTGCGTACGTCACAGAAGCGTTCTTTGTGCTTTCAAAGTGCCGCTGCGCTATGTTCGTCGGCGAACGATTTAGGGCATGCCGACGAAGTGATGGAAGCCCACATCGGCTACGCCGCCAGCATGGTGCTGACAATTGTGGCGCAGTTTAAGTGAAAACTGACTTTTTAAGATATACCGTGACTTTTTGGGAAGTAACATACTCTGGCCCGTTGTCTAGGATGGAGCCGGAAAGCAGTCAAAGGACCGGTCGGTGCTGGCCGTACGGAAAGAGTAAACAGGCATGCAGACTGGAGTGCCGCACTGCTGCCATTGAGAAACTCTGCCACTGCTCTCCTCTGTCGACATCGCTCTTTACAAAGGTTTTCCTTTCATGGCAATGTACATGCGGGGTTGGGACGGTAAAAAGCTGTCTCAATTTTTTTAAAGCCAGGGCCCGTATGCTGACAAAAAAATTAGAGCGCTCTAACTGTAATTATAGTGGGTTAGGACGATACACCACTCGCCCGAAATTTCAATTTTCTGCATGCTCATTTTTTGTCGTCGACTCGAGGAAAGCGCTGAAAAATGGAGAAATCGTCGTCGAAAGACAGGAGCAGCAGTGGCGGGAGCGGCAGGTGCAGCAGCAGAACGCCTCTGCGGGGTTATCCTCGACAACTTACTGGCGATCAAGGGCTGTTCCTCTTTGGATCCCGCATGGGAAGCTGTCGTCAGTCGGTTCAACGTCGCCATCGCGTCGCGTCTGGTCGGCGCTATTCTCTGGACGAGTGCAAGCGGAACTGGAGGTAAGGGGCCATTTATACTTCGCTCCGCTCTGCTCCGCGCAGCAGATTACTCCGCGCGGAGCAAAAGTAATTTATACTCGCGCTGCGCGCATCACATTTTCCAATCGAGACCTTCATGCCAAATTCAAATGTCTGCTCCGCGGAGCGCCGGCAAGCGTATTCCAGCACTGTTGGAATATTTTTTGATTCGCGGTATTGAAATCGGCTGAAAATTGAAAGGAGGCTAAGAATAATGGCAGACAATGGTCCAAAGATGACAGAAGAATGGAAAGAGTGCTTAACCGACGCTGTCAGAGATCACTAGTGTCGCTGGAAAATGTCGTCGAACTCCAAACAGCACACTCCGCGAGCCAAGCCGAACGCCTGCGCCGAAATCGCGCCGCAGCTGGGACCCGAGATTGGCTACACGAGAGTGAGGAACAGCTGCTTCTCGCCAGTCAGTCGTTTTTGTTTCTAACTTGACGGAAAAAAAATAATTTATTTATTTGTTATTTTTCAGGCCCGCTTTTGCCAATCCGAGCGGAAGGAGCTGTGGGAAATCGCTGACGAGAGGCGGCGGGGCGCAAACAAACAGATCACCTTGCAATTTTGTTACGCAGATGAACTTCTTGAAGAAACGAAATGTCGTGATCCAGTGAGCTGTTTTTATTTGTCACAATTTTACGTTTCAATTGTTTCCAGACCAATTTTGACCTCTTGCAGCCCATATTTTGCCGAAAGCAGCCCATATTTTGCCGAAAAACCCACCATTGTAAGTGAAAGGACAATGCAAAAATTCGACATCGCGAAACTTCCCCCCCCACCCACAACCATAGGTGCCCTGCCCACGGAAACATACCTGTAACCGGGTCGGGAAGAGTGGGGGGGGGGGGTAGCTGGCCGATTTTGGGTGGGGGTCTCCAGAGCAAAAAGTGGGGGGGGGGGTAGCTGGCCATTTTTTGACTTATACTTATACTTTTCGGTCAAAAATGGGTATAAATAGGCTCTAAACAGTGTTATTTAGCTGTTTGGGACCTAAAAGCCATTATTTGGTGGAGGGGGGGTGCTCCAAAAAGGCAAAAACTGCGAAAATACAGCGTCCCAGGCTTGAGGTTCAGAAAGTAAAATCCAGAGGGAGGGGGTTGGGGTCATTCCGAATGTCTTTTGGGATAGGGTATAAATACCCCGCTACCCCCCCCCCTCCAGAGCACGCCAGGGCATCCAGGGGAATCGCCAATTTTTTTAACAGCAGGAATAATTCGGGATTTTCATGACACCTCCCAACCAACCCCCCCACGCATTTCTGTGGGGTGCTACGAGACAAATCTGCGCGTCACTTAAATTGCCTCTAATCAGGTGGTTCAAAAGCTTCGGATTGGCGCCTTCGGCCTCGCAGTCCTCAGCAGCAGCGTTGACGTCATGCGGTCAAAAGCACCCCCACCAATAACCGTGACCGGGTTCTGGAGGGGGATGTTTGAATTTTTTGATTTTTTGTTATGTCCCACACCCACAGTCCATGCGCCAGCAGTGTGTGTGTGCGTGTGTGCGTATAACGTTATTAGAGTTTTGACGATCTTAGGAGCAACAGTGGTCGACCACCGCTTGCGCAAGCCACAAGCACTAGCGGATCCAAAAGGGGGGGGCGGGGGGGCGTGCCCCCACCTGTCGTGGTCGGCAACGGGGGGCAGCGGGGGCAGGCGCTGGGGCAGAGAAGGGGCCGAGGGCAGGCGTTGGGGGCAGAGAAGGGGCAGGGGGCTGTCGTTGGGGGCAGAGAACGTCGCGGGGGCAGGCAAAGGGGGCGGAGGGGTCCCAGACGAGAGGGAAGAGGGACGAATCGGACTAATATTGGCCAATTTCCCATAGATTTACACACTTATAACTGGAAAATGTTTGCCTGCGGCGCTGTAGTGTATGGACGACTGCGTTTGGACTAAGGTTTTGACTCTATATTTTGGTTCAGTTCGCCCATCGAAAGTAGAGATGCACGTAAGGCGCGTAAAGGGGGCAAGGGATGCAAGCTGACCTAATGTGACTGTTTCGCCCAATAAAATAATGCTCAGATGTAGGTTGGAAAACCAAAATTTTCGCCTGCGGCGCGCGCTTTTGTGCATACTTTTTGGCCACAACTCATGCTAAATTCCTTGAAATTCTAAGGAATGAGGCAGTTAACATTGAAAATTTTCGCCTGCGGCGCGATTTCGAAAACTTGAACAAAATGTCTCACGTATTCTACTAAAAACAACCTAAAGAACCGCAAAAATGCAAAATGTGTGTTTTGTAGCGACACTGCCTGTTGTAAGTGTTGAAAAACATGCGAAAAGTGGGCTCCAGCGCCTAACGCGCGAAATATAGCTCTCCAATTGAAATTTAAGCCGAAAAAAAATTTTGAGCTTGCCCCCCCCTGTCAGAAAATCCTGGATCCGCCAGTGGCCACAAGGTACCTGAATTACAGCAAAACGTGATTATAAAAGAAAGAAAAACAGATTTTGGGCGCTGCCGTTATTGAACCTGTGCCAGTGATCTGCGTGTTGTGCTTGTGACAATCGGTTGGCTTTCTCAGTTCTGCTGAGGCGCAAAACTCATGTGCTGCATACGTGAACGTTGTTCTGAGAACAGGGGAGGGGGTCTGGGACTGGGGGCAGAGTGGGATGTGCGTCTAGAGAAACGACAAACGAGAAAGCTCGCTCAAGGTCATTAGTTTTAATATTTTTTTTCTGTTTTGCTTGGGTAGACGACACCACATTTTCGACACCGACCGATACTCAGAAAAAAATCTGTTTACTGCCGAACCGCCACACTGGTTGCTGGCTAGTACGCCACTACCGCGGCGCATTGCTGCGCGGGAGTCGGCTCCCGCGGAGCGCCTCCCCACTACGCTGCGCGGAGCAGAGCGGAGCGAAGTATAAATGGCCCCTAAAGGCAGCACCGAGCCAGAAGAATTCTGTTGAGTGGGAGGTGTGTCATCAATTTTGAGCTTAAGCGCCTCGTTTTATTGCCGAACTTTGGACGTTTCGATTGCGGAACTTTGGACGTTTCGCAGGGACGGCGCCGAGTTGCGTATAGCCGAGAAACTCGGATAGCCGTCAACTTCAGCGGCCTCGACAGACGACGGCTGCGTCGGCGTCGTCACCGCCGGTAGTCGCTGCGGCGCGTCGACAGCGACGCACAGGCCGCTCTCTCTGCTGTGTCGGCCGCCGCTGTCTGTGGTTGTGAAGGTTTGTCGAGATGTTTGTGAAATGACACCTCAAAACTACCACGCTCATGCGTCTAAACTTGCACTACAGTCGACCACCAAGAGGAGGGGAAGTCCACTGTCCCATACGCACATGTTTCTTCAACATCTCACTCAACAATTACTCTACATCCGTACTTGTGGTCAAAACAGAACCGCTGGCACAGTTCCTTATCAGTCAGTTTTTTTTTAATTCTCTAAATTCTTTTGCTTTGCAGCCATAGAATAATGACAACCAACATATTTCAAGATGTGTTTCAAGTGTGCAAACAATTCTAGCGCAATCGGCTAATTAGAGTGGGTAGGAGCACTCTAATTTTATGTGTGTGTGCCACTCTAATTCAAGTGCGTCGCTCTACTCTAATTCGAGTGACTCACTCTAATTTTATTCAAGTACCGTATACCACTCTAATTCTTACGTGCTGAAGGATACCAGTGGCGTATCGTTTGCCAACCCCGATTGAATTAGAGCGCTCTAATTTAATTCGAGTACCAATTGTTGTCAGCATACGGGCCCAGACAATTAGCGCCCAGGTAGCTAATTCTAGGGCTTACTGTATGCACATAGTTGTTGCGCATTACGTACTTGTGCATATTGCTGCGTGCGATCCGAGTAGGTTATGACTTTGTTGCGGTTTAGACAGAGGACGAGTGGAACGCGTGCACGTTTGAAGTGTATGGAAGCTGCCTCGAATACCAGGGTAACAGTCCCTGCACGCAAGACGTCGTTTTATGAGCGTCGCCGCAGGCGACTTCGACGAGGACTGCGCTAGTGTCTGTCTCGACAGCTGCGAGCGGCTCATGTTCGTCGTGACGCCCAGACACGTCGTCAGGCAGCGAGGGCGCGCCTCCCGCTCTGCCGCCATCACGCTCCGCATCGCCTCCCACGAGTTCCCCGTCTTCGAGGTTACGCGCGCCGGAATGACACCAAAATATTGTGGGATCGCCCGCTGCTTGCAGGAGGCCTACTCGTTGACGTGGCAAAACTTCATCGGGGATCTGGGTGGAGTGCTGGGCTTCTGGCTGGGCCTCAGCATCGCTTTTCTGGTCCAGCTGGCCAGGGATACGACCGTGTACGTTGTCACCAAGATCCAAGACTGGAAAGTGAAGAGCTAAAAAAACTTCAACTGCATGTGTGCGAAGAGAGACGAAGTGATCGTGACCTGTCAGTCGATCAGTTGTTGACCCGTGCTTGAACAGACAGTGGGAACTTCTGCGCTAGCATTGCATTTCTACTCAAGTGCTATTGCTAACGCTAATCCCACCTACCAAGCAATGACTATGCGAATAAAGGGGCCCTAATAATGCAACATGCGGTAATAATACAACAAAGGTTTTATGCAGGTCAGATCTTAGTGTGCGTGGTTGACGAGTGCTAGTACGCTTGTAGCCAAAAGCTATATAACAACTTGTCCTACACAATGCGGCTGCCTGACCGTAGGCGGCGTTGACGATGCGCTGCTGACTCGACGGTCGCAAGACGAAGAAATCCGATTGGTTTCGGCGGGCGTCATTAACGCTGCCTCCGCCGCCTTTGGTCCTAACGAGGAGCGGTTCAGCTCCCCTTACGACCGCAAATTGACTCTTGAGGGAGGGACCAGCGACGACTATTTCTGAGCTATTCGACCGGACGGGCACACTTTGTTGTGGCGCATTCGTATACGTAGAATGAGCGGCAGTTCCTGGACTGTATGTACGAATTCTGTCCAATGACACAAACGCACTGCGGGCACACAGACTACAGTTCGCAGCTTCACAGTTGGTGCGCGGTGCGCGGATTCCCGAAAGACTCATCACAGCTCCCACGCAGTTGCGAATTGCATGTACAACAACTACATAGGGTTCGCTGACGCTGTACAAGGATCGAGGGCATGGAGAGGCGAGACTGGGTTCGGTCCTCCCTCATTCGGCGGCCTTCTCGGCGCCGCCGTTGTTGATGACGTTGCTCCAGTAGTCGCGTTCGAGCGCCGACGACGCGCCTCTCATCGCGTCCTCGCTGTTCACCAACTCGTACGGCGGAGGCGCGACGCTGCCTTCCACCGACACTGAATCAGCAGTTTTTGGGCTGTTTGCTGTTCTACTGCTGTGTGCATAATAAAACAAAAAATAGAAAATGCGGCTTATTATGCTGTGTGTCGTTTCCTTGCCCGACGAGGGCACTTTCGCGCTCGTGTTGCGTGTCGCGAAGAACAGAGGTGCAACGCTGGCGGGAGAGCCGCGGCTGGCGCCCTACACTCAAAGTCCCTGGACAAGCGGAAGCGCGCCCACTGCTCTCGTCTGCCGCGAGCCGCATCTTTGCGACAGCGAGCCATTTGCGCCGCCCGAGAACTCGATCCTTGCTTGTCAATAGAGAGTTTTACGTCTAGCCGTCGTTGAACACTGCCGACATCCAGAGGCAACAGCTGGCCCGCGCGCGCTCGCACACCGTTGACGTCAGTGAACAACGACTACTCCCTAGTCCCTATACCAGCCAAGTCAACGAACACGTCCAGCTGTTCTTGTTGTTGCCAGACGCGCATTATTGTCTCGTTGTCCGCTCGTTCAGGGCAACGCTCAGTTCCGAGGTGTTGACATAAAGCAATTGCTATTTCGGTGCGTGTTGAACCCGGGCACAGCACTAGGCTCAATTGCTTGTTGGTCATCAGCTTATGGGGCGCGCGGTAGGCAGCTAATCGTGCTTCGTCCCGCTGGCGGTGAAAAGCTCATTGGCGCGGCGTAGAGAAGCGGGCGGCGGCTGCGCGCGAAAATGACATTGCATTGTTCCCGGGCGGCCCATAAAGAGGGAAGTAATCTATGGAGGCTCGCGGCCGTGATTGCCTGCCGACGAAGACACTTCGGGCACGCGACGCCTGGCCGGAGGACGAGAGCGCCGCGCCGCCTAGAGTTCGGTGCCCAGAGACTACGTAGCTATACTAGCAGAGCCTACATAAGGCATCGGCCGAGTTGGCTACCCTAGCCCAAGCACACACAGATGCAGCTTGTGAGCAGGGCAGAAGAGTAGAGTCGCTAGCCGGCCTAGCGATCTCTTGATTTAAGGACTGCCTGTACAAGCCGTAGGCAATACAAACGAGCAAACCATCGGGAAGCAGCAAACAAAAACAACGTGTCAATGCTCTGCGTTTGGATGAAAGCCACATAGAAAGACATTGAAAGCATTGGCCTTGCCGAACCTAGACATAAACACATATTGATGGAAAGCAATCTTTTGGGAGTAAGAAGGAATGTGCTGAATCGTGGATGGTGCAAGCACGACTAGCGCAGACGAGGCTATACGTAAAAGCGAATCGATCAATCCGTACGGTCTCCTGGCTCTGCACTGCAGCAGGCGGACAAAGCCAATTCTGCGCAGCTGCCAATTTCCGCGTTTTCCGCTCGCCGACGAATTACGTCGTGCGAATAAAATTTAAGAGCGCATTGTTCGACGCGAAATGAAGGAACCTCGAATGGCGGTGGAGGGCTGGGCGGAGGCCGGCGGGAGGACTGGCGGCGGCACGATGAATTCGCCACGTCGCTGCTGGCCGCAGCGTTCCAGCACGGCAGGCAGGCGGCTGCTGGCAGTCTCTCTTGTCGACGACTCCTCGCTTGTGCTCGGCTTGCTCTGGTACTCGTTGACGATCCGTGGAAAGACGTGTCGCTCTGACATGATTTTTTTCTCTCGAATCTTTTATAGTGACGCAGAAAACATGGAGCGCACCGAGTTTGAGAGTGTGTCGCTCGTAGGGCCGCTTCCAGCGCTTGTAGCGCTTGACGACGACGGAAACGCAGACGCAACAGCAGCAGGCCGTGAGCAAGACGAGGGCGACGAGAAGAACCAGGTTCCTGCAAGCGCCAAGTAATGAGACCGAAATCAGCATGGAGTGACAACAACCGACGTGCGCATCCACTCCTGTCTCTCTCGCTCCTCTCGCAGTCGCTTCACTTTGGCGAACTGCTGGGCGCTGCAGCAGTAGAAGTCGACGTTCGTCTCGGCCTTCTCGTCCGGCTCGTAGGGACAGCAGGAGCTGAGACTGCGGTCCATCAGCTGGTCGGGACAACGCAGCGGACCGCAGTCGACGATCACGTCGGCCAGCGCCAGCAGCGTCATCTCACCGACGCCGCCTAGACTTCCTGAGTTTCATCAGGAACTCTCCGGTCGGAATCGAATACTACTCGTTCGCATCTTGCGCGCAAGTGCACACGTGTGACGGATGGATGGCACCGCTATGGGGTCATTATGAAAGTTACCGTTGTACAACAACTCACCCAAGGTCAGCAGGAATGCACTTTTAGCAGTCGCCATGGCGTGGCTAGTGGAGAAGGGGCGGTGGCGCGACGGCTGCCGCGACGAAAGCCCGTCGCAATTGAGGGAAGAAGCGGGCGCGGGCGCGAAAGAGAGGGAGAGAGATTCGCTTTCTTCTTCTTCCTCTTCCGCCAGCCGGGAAGGTCTCCTCCTACTCCTCTCAAGTGTCGACGAGCCCGAATCACGGCCCGCTAATTCCGAGCGCCGAGCGCCAAGACGACGCGCTGGCCGCGGCCGCTGCCGGGGGACGCCGCGACGGCGCGAGCTTCAATTAAGACGCGTCCAGAGCCGACGGCCTAACGACCTTAATCCTTGCCCCCCGGGTAACGAGCCGCTTCCTCCTCCTCGTCGCCTTTTTCTTTTTCGCCTCCTCAGCCTCTTTCGCCGCGAGAACGACGGCGGCGGCCGCGCGAGGCAGCGGAATCACGCGAGGCTCTCTTTGTTCCCAGGAGGAGAAGGAAGCGTCCCAGGCACACCTTCACTTCATGTGTGGCCCTAGCTTTCGTTCGAGGGGCGTGGCCTGCCGCGGCCGTCTGACGGCCGCTCCAGCTAACGGGATATTATTGCGAGATCAGTGGCGTGTGCTCGAATGGCTCGAGTACAAACGTGAGATAAAAATCGCGGCAGCTTCGAGCTTCAGCAATCAGAAGCGAGTCGCCCCAGTAGCTGACAGAAAGAAAGGCCTGCGCCCAACGTCTGCGTCAACTCAGCTTAAGCAAACACGGATCATAATCTATGGAAGAGGATTTGAATTCGCGTTTTGCAGAAACAAACGAGAGCCCCGTGACAGAGAGAAAGGAATGTTGTAACAGGGTGCAGCGTGTACTCACGACAACGAGAAGGGAAAGTATTCCCGCAACTGCTCAAATGCCTCCCTAGATTTCGTCGAAATAGACTGAACCTGCTGAAAGTTATGAGCTCCCCCCTCCGGGAGTGATGCATCGCGTCGCGCCAGATCGGCAAAATTTACGTGTGCCACCCTGTACATCCTGCACATACATACTCGTTCGATTCGGATAGCAGCGGCGAATAGCTCGTCCCCCAATCTAATGTCTTCAATTCAATTGCCAATTGTCCAGTGCTGGAAGCGGACATTCAAGCGGATACAGTACTAATGCCAATGCAGCGTCAGCAGTCTCCGAATATACGTGGTACCTACGCAGTCGTCCCGACGACGGGGTGGGCGTAAGAGCACTAGGAGGCACAACCTTTCTCTGCTGCAGTCATTCTAGCCGAGAATTCTAGAGCAAAACGTCAGCAGGATTTGAATAGAGTCTTAAAAGAAGCGCTCAATCCGTTGTCTGCCTCATCACAATTCGCGGATTCAGTTGCTGGGGCGGCCACCTCTGCGGCAAAAGCGACAGCGGCCGACGTCCTCGCATTATTGGGCAGTCCTCCATGTCCTTGAGTGTGGCGGCCGCGTCAGCGTCGTAGGCGTGACGACGGGGCAGGCGGAGCCGGGGCACGGCGACGCGCCTCGACCGCCACACCGTCAGCCCTAGAGGTGGGCCCGCGCCGCGCGCGTTGCCTCCTTCGTCAGGGCCGTCGGGCGCCAACCTCGTCGTCCAGCGGCGGCGCTGAGGTCGGCCGCCGACGAGTGATATTCGTGCGCCAGGAGGAGCCCCAGGGCCACTCGAGGGCCGTAGCGCTTCGACCACAACTGTCCCGCACAGTTGCACTGCCACTCGCTGGGGCCGCGGCAAAGTGCCTGCTCTTCCGCTGGAGCAGGGCGCTAAAGACGCGGCTGCGCTGAGAGTAGTAAGCCCTGAGTGGGCTCTAGGGATGAGCACGGGCCTGCACATCTCGGCCCGGCCCGGCCCGCCAGATAGTCCGGCCCGTCCCGGCCCGGCCCGCGCCCTCAAAATCCAGGCCCGGCCCGGCCCGGCCCGTCCAACTGCTCAATATCGCAGGCCCGGCCCGGCCCGGCCCGCAACACGAAATAAGTACAGTCACTACAGTGTACAATTTACTGAAATACCGTATGCCAATTGGCGTGATTTACTTAACGGAATGGCGCATCCACCTCTCAGAATCGCAGTTCACAACCATTTTACGGCCTTTGCACCCTTTGAGCGCGAAAGACGCGCGTCATAGAATACAAAGTTGCTAATACGGTGCAGAATAGTCGCAGATACTTACAATGCATTACATAGGTAGCTATCTACGTTGGCCAGCCAAGAACGTCCGGCCCGGCCCGGCCCGGCCCGCACCCTCAAAACGCAGGCCCGGCCCGGCCCGGCCCGCAAAACGGGCCTGACCGGCCCGGCCCGGCCCACGGGCCGGGCCGGGCCGGGCCGGGCCCGGGCGGCCCCGGCCCATGCTCATCCCTAGTGGGCTCCAGTTGGTAGCCATAGTCGCACGTCGCAGTCGTGGCCGCAGCAACACTGGCACTCGCGAATTTCGAAACGGTCTTGGGTGTCTTGGAAAAAGCTTTCGTCGAGGCGACGTCTCTGAAGTCGCAGGCAGCTGAACCACGGAGACAGCTGCCGGGGCGAAGAAGCAGGTGCCTGACTGTCGTCAGTGGTGCTGCTGACGCCCGAGGCGAGCTGATGCGTTCCAGTGGTGCCGAACGCCGACTTGACCGGGTAGTGCCGCCAGTTCAGCTCTCGCGCCCAGTTTCGTTCGCGGAGCAGCGTCACGCTCGGCTCCGTCACTAGCCAGACCTATCGGCAGTCGAACACCACCCCCACCTCACTCGCGGACCACGTTGCGAGTGCGACTTGCGAGCGGCTTGCGACTCGCACCTCGACCGTGCCGTCGGAGGACCGGCTTTTGAGTTCAGTGGCGCGTGCCCCGAGCGAGTCAGCAGTCGAGCGGCGGCTCTCAACGGATTGGCACATACTTTTCAACGGCGCCACGCCTTTCAACAAACACAAACACAACGGAATCCAAACACAAACGCAAAACACCACGGCAAGGGTTCGTTGGCACACGTAAAGACTAGACGAGAGATTCGCTTGCAATTCACTTGACCGCGGAGTACCTAACGAATAACAATACAAGATCGGATCGAAACTTCGAGATTCAGGCGTCGTTGAGGGAAGGGGGTGGGTGAAAGAGCGGTCAGCGGGGCGAGTAGGCGCCGAGGGCGCGCGCGACGCGCTCCATCTGCGCGCTGGCGTCGGAGAGGCGCGGCGCGCCGTCGCCGCCGCCGTCGGCCACGAGGTGGGCCTTCATGGCGCGCAGCAGCCTCTTCAAGGTCGCGTCCAACGCGTCGCCACCCCCAGGCGACGACGGACGACTGCAGTCCGCCCCTGAAGCAGAGCGGACGGCGAATCGCAACTCAGCGCGATTTCTCCACTTACCTTCGTCTTGTGGCGCTGCCGCCGCTTGCGACGATCCGGAGGCTGACACGTCGGGAAGACCGGTCGACGAGCAGTCGCTGGTGCCGCTTTCGCTTTGGACTCTGCCAAAACGACGGGGAGACACCCACCGATTCGATGGGTGCACAGCACAATAGCGAGTCGAATAACGCAACCGTCGTCTCCCACGCCGATCCTCCTTACGACCCCCTCGGTCCAGGCTCGGTTCTGGTTCCCACTGCCCATCTGGCTGGCCGCGCTGCACCAGCTCGACCTTGGTCGCGAGCCACTTGGCGTCCGTCGCGGATGCGAGCTGGTGCTCGGTCGGCATCGGCTGCGCCTGCGAGCGATAGCCAGCTAGGTCGCCGTCAGAAAGAGAGAGCTCAACCTCAAAGGTGACGAGGTCCTCTCCAAGGAGGCCCATGTGCCCCTGCGCGCAGTCGGGCCCGAACACGAGCGTCGTCTCCGGCTGCGCGAAGGCCACTTCGACCTGGTAGGCGTCGCAGCGCACCACGCCCCTGTCCCCGCCAACGTTGAGCAGCGTGACGACTTGGCCAAAGGACTTGAGGCACTTGAGGTGGGGGAAGTAGCGCTGAAGGTGGGGGAGGGGGGCAGTAAGTAAGGGCAGTACGCAAAGGAGTAGGCGGGCGTGGACTCGCGCCGACTTCCGCCCACCCTGAGGCGAATGGTGCCGCTCGAGACGAACAGGTCCTTGGAGGCGCACTCGTGGAGCCAGTGCTCGAGGCCGCCCACGTTCGCCACCTCCTCCATGAGCGTGACGCTCGTCTCGGCGAAGAGACGCAGCACGGACGCGTCCTCCAGCCAGAGTCGGCCCTCGTGGCGCTCCAGCAACTCGGCCAACTCCCTCCAAGGCACAACAAGCGAGCGTTCCAGAATTCGCGCAGCGCGGAGAGGCAACGGCACCGAATGAGCGAGTCCCTCTCGTCGTCGTCGCCCTCGCGGCGCCACGCCGACGCGGACGCGCGCTGCCCGCTCGACGCGCCCCGGTCGTCAAGGTCACGCCCCAGTCGGGGGAAGTCGCCATCGTTCACTGAACCGACGCAACGACCCTGACGCCTGACAGGCACGGGATTCGAAAGTTCCTTACCGTATTCTTGGCGAACGAGGCGCCTCCTGTCGTCTTCCTTAAACCGTTCTTCTTCTTCTTCAGCGTGCCACCAAGGCGTGGCGACGCGTGCTGCTGGCAGCGGCTGCGCAAGGTCTTCAGAGTGCCAGCGGCAGTCGCCGGCACCTGCCATCGCCTTCCGCAGTCGACGCGGCTGGAAGAGCGGCGTCACAACGCTCGGAAACGACACCGGCAACAGTCTGTCGACGAGTCCTCACCGCGCGCTTGTACCAGCCGGGCTCAGAGGATCTGTCTGGTCGCTCTACTACTACTGCCTTCTCTGCTCCGTCAACATCTGCGGGAGCGGGAGCTACGGGAGTTCGGGCGTCGGCAGGGGCCTTGGCGAGGAAGTGGCCGCAGGCGAGGCACTTGCACTGCTTGACGATCAGGTCGTACGCGACCTTCGTCCAGACGTTCTGGAACACGCTCCTTCCGCCAGTCTCGCTCGTTTCTCGGGGCAGAAAGGAGGGAGACGAACCTTGAGCGCCTGCTGCTTCGTCCAGCGCCGGGTGCGGTTCGTGCCGCCCTTGGCGCGGACGAGCTGCTCGACGAGGGAGTTCTCGAAGCGCTCGAAGCAGCGCGCGTGCTGGTACGGCACGGCGGGACACTGCGCGTTCGAGCAGGCCACCGCCACCGCGCCCGCCGGCAGCTGGCGGGCCCCTGCGCGAATCGGCTCGCCTAGACACGCACCACCACTTACCGTAGTCTCACCTACAATCGTCTCGACATTTTTTTTTCTCCGTCAGCTAGGCGACGGCTCAATTTGTCAGGTGAATTTTAATCGGCGATGCACGTACACGTGTGGTAGCTTGCTACCTGTGTAGCTATGTACATAGACACCGCATCAGAGGCTTGAGCAAGCAGCAAAAAAGGTGAATGACCCTCCAAGCAGCCAGCAGGGCAATTGCAGCCCTTCTTCAAGGCGTCCTCCTCAACCTTGCAGGCGCCAGGCGCATCGTCCGCCGATGTTGCGCACTTGTTCTTATCTGGAGAGAGCAGTAAAACAGTCGGAGGAACCTACTCATATACACATGACACAACTCACCCGACGGTTCATCGCTTCTTGACACGTTCTTCTTTGATTTCTTGCTTTTTCCCATTTTGAGGGTTGTGGCGGTTGCTAGGACTCACGGGAACCCGTGGCAAACCGAATGTACCGTTGGCAAATTGTTTTTGCGCGAGCGCCAAAATTGCGCTGGCAGAATTTTTCAAATTACCAGCGTCTGTGTCGGACGCACCAGCTTATATTGGTGTCGTGTTCTCGCTTCGTTTTTAGCTCTGCACTTCTTTCTTTTCGTCATGTAGCGTGATTCATACTATTCGCATCGCATAAAACTGCACAAACAAATGAACACTACTGCAAGCAACGATTACAATTCAGACCGGTCGCTCTGGACAATGTACTGTGGGGATTTGGATCAGATATTTGCATACGCAGCAAAGAGTGATACGTCATTTTGAATTTCATATTTTGCATATCACATTTTTCAACTGTTATTTGCATAAATACATTTTTTTTATTTTTAAACTAAAATTATGTACATTATAATAGAGGTGATGACAGGAACACGTACTACGTTAGGTGAGAATGTTACGACTTTCAAAACATTCAGGACACGGTACGCATACAGGTATCTGAGCAACTACCGTAAATGCTCCAATAGTGCCCCGGGGCACTATTTTTTCAACCTCTCCTTACCCGGGGGCACTATTGGAGGGGGGCTTCTATTATTTCAACCTAAAAGTTTTGAATGGTGATGCTAGTTTCGCTGTCAAAATTGCCGATTTTTCGGTGATTTTGATCACTTTTGCCACATTTAATGGTTGATTTACCGCCAATAGTTGCTGAAACGTACTATTATTGGTTAATAGTAGTGTGTATACACAACTATAAATGTACATACCACTATATTTTTGCCCATAAAAGGCACATGGCACAACATACCCCTTACCCCCGGGGGCACTATTGGAGGGGGGCTGTATTATTTCAACCTTGCCGTACCAGGGGCCACTATTGGAGGGGGGGGGCACTATTGGAGGGGGGTTGTATTGGAGGATTTACGGTATACACTAACGAATGCGGCAAAACCAAAACCTTCCCATCAATTGCGGCCTGTTGTGACTGTCCCGTGTGCATTTGACCTCAAGTCAAAACAATTCTCTTGCGTCTTCGCGCACGCCTATTCGAAGTGAACGAACAGCAACAACACAAACGAGATTCCAGCGGAAGGCAAAAATCTCGGCGGCTGTGTACATTAAAGAGCACAAGCGCGACGACCCGAAGAAGCACACGCGATTCCACGACTAGCCTGAGCCCACGCCAAAGAATCGAGTGCTTGCCTACGACGGACGCGCCTTCAACACTCCTGATAATGCGAAGGCAGAGCAGAGCGCCAGCCACGTGCAAGCGAGTCGCGGTCAGAGGCGGATCCAGGCAGTGGGCAGGAGGGGCACGACCTCATTCGCGCTGAAAAATGTCGACCTTGCTTTGCCCGTCCGTCAAAACGAATCCTGTATCCGCCGCTGGTCACGAGGGTCAGATGGCGCCGAGTGCGCGCGCGACGCGCTCCATCTGCATGCGGGCGTAGAGGAGGCGGGGCGCGTGGGCGACCGGCCTCTCCCCTGGCGCGGCCGAGATGTCGGCCATGAGGTGCGTCTTCATGGCGTCGACCAGCTCGTGCATCCTGTCCGAGTCCAGTGGGCGCGGCGGCGGCGGCACTACCGCGTCGGCGCCCAGCCTCGACGCTGACGAACGCCCACTATCAGCGGGCCCTGTAGCGGCGGCCGAGTCGCCGTCCCCTGCCACTGAAATCGAATATGGTGCTGGCTCTCTCTCCACCCCCAGAGGTGTAACTGGCCATCGAAGCTGGGGGAGGGGGGGGTGAATCTGGGATTTTTCAAAAGTCGCTGGGGGTGATCTGCACGGCCAAATTTGATACAATTTGTCTTTTTCCAGCCTAAATAATGACCTAGAAACGGCTTCGTGTATGCTGAAAACACAGCGCCGCAGGCAAAAATTTGTAAATTTTTGGCCAAAAACGCGCTCCAGTAACTCTAAAAATGGTTAGTTGGAGCAAAAAAACAGCGCCGCAGGCAAAATTTAGCGATTTTTCGCCGGAAACGCGCCCAAGACTCGAAAAAAAGGTCTGTAGGTGCGTAAAATACAGCGCCGCAGGCGAAATTTGTAACATTTGGACAATAAATGCTGCTCACAAGCCTGAAAAACCGCTTGGGAAGTATGAAAAACACAATTCAGCCATAGGGGTAACCTGCAGTCAGCGCAGGATTGACCAAAGCTGGGGGGGTGGTCCTACTTTTCGTGCAGGATTGACCGAAGCTGGGGGGGGGGGTGACCCCTGCCTACACCCTACCCAGTTACACCTATGTCCACCCCCCCCCCCCCGCCTCACCTCCGTTCTGCACCGCAGTGTCCGAAGCCGCAGCGGCCTGGGACGCAGCAAGGGAGCCGTCGACAGCGCTGCTCGACGCGCCATCGCCGTCGTCGCTGTCACTGCTGCCGACGCTGTTGCTGTACGAAAGGGTGGGCACGTAGTGGCGGATCCGAAATTAAGAAAGAGCAAAGCAGCACCTCCTTCCAGCCGCCCCAACCCAATCCTCGCTGGCGACTCGGCGAGCGGCGCCTCTGTCGGCCAGTCCGATGGCAGCGCCCGGCTCCGGCCGCCAGTTGCGCGGGAAGGCCGCGTTCTAGAGGACGCAAAGTAATGCAGAAACCGAGACGACACGAATCAGCATCAGCCCACCCTGTCGTCCTTCTTCTTCCGGACGACCGTCGTCCAGTCTTCGTCGTCGGCGGGACGCGAGCTGCGCGTGCTGGCGGCGCTGAGAGGGCGACTCGAAGGCGCCTCTTGCTGCTGCTGCTGCGCCGGCGCTCGCGGCGTCGTCTGGGGCTCCGGCTGGCCGCGCTGCACCAGCTCGACCTTGGTCGCGAGCCACTTGGCGCCCGTCGCGTACGCCAGCTCGTGCTCGGCCGGCATCGGCTGCGCCTGCGCGCGCGCACAAGCAAGCTTCGACTTCAGTCAGTCAGGGCCAGCGGCGCACCTCGAAGGTGACGAGGTCCTGCTCCAGGAAGCCCATGTGGCCCCGCCCGCAGTCGGGTCCGAACACGAAGGACGTGTCCTGGCGCGTGAAGGCGACCTTGACCTGGTAGGCGTTGCACTGCACCACGCCCTTCTCCCCGGTCGCGCCCACGAGCGTGACGACTTGGCCGAACGACTTCAGGCAGAGCATGTCGGGAAAGTAGCGCTGCAGAGGAGAGAGACGGAGACTGGCTGGCTGTCAATGGGCTGGGGTGGGTGGGTGGGGGGCACCTTGAGACGGATGGTGCCGTTGGTGACGAGCATGCCGTCGACGAACTCTTGGATCCAGTGCTCGATGCCTCCGATGTTCGTGATCTCCTCCATGAGCGTGGTGCTCACCTTGCTGAAGAGCTGCAGCACAGTCGCGTCCTCCTGCCACAGCCGGCCCCCGTTGTCCTCGAGCAGGCTGTCCAGCGCACTGTAGCGCGACAATTCGATCACCCTCGGCCGCATCCGCCTAGCACGCACGCACGCACGCACCGAATAAAGAACTCCTTGTCGAGACCGTTGGCCGGCGGCTGTCGGCGCCAGGGGCCGCCGCCGCCGCCGCCAGCCGACGTGGCGAAGCTGGACAGAGACGAGTCGCTACGACCATCCTGGTTCAGGTGCGGAAATTCGGCCGGCTGGGCTGAAAGAATAGTCCGGACACATCGACAAAACCGACTCCAGCAGCACACGCTTTGGAAAACCGACTTTGATAGGGCGCGACAGTGGAACGCAGCGACGAGGGTGTGCCGCCGCTGCCTCGACGTTGCGAGTCTGGAAAACGCCGACGTTCTTCGTCTGAGAAACAAAATCAAGCACCAAATGTCCCGCCTCCAAAGCTGTCTCCAAAGCGGGCGCGTTTGTCGTCTAGACGTCCTGGGAGGGGTCGTGAGGGCCGACTGCTCGAGCGGGCGCGCGGCGGCGGCTGCGAGGAGGAGTCGGCGCCGTGGAGGGCCTCGTGCCAGCCGGGTGCGCCCACGGGAATGCGTTTGGGAGGCTCCAGCTAACGACACGACATGTGAGTGACGTCATCCACAAGAGCAGGAGCGCAAAGCGCTTACGTTCCTCTGTACGACGGTCTGCTCTCGCTCGAGCAGCACGGGCGGAGCCATCTCGGTGGCGGATCGGCCCGGCAGATTTTTGTAGATCATCTTGCCCGAGCCGTATCTGTCGGCCAACTTGGGAAGGGAGTAGTTGACGTGGTTGGGCTGCTGAGTGCCCCCGCTCGCCTTCTTCTGCTGCTTCGACTTCTTGGAACTGGCCGACTTGGCGCCGCCGACCGTCTGCCACTTTCCGCTGCTGGCCGCCGCCCCTTGTTCCTCATCGTCCTAGGGCGAAACGGCAGCTCAGCAGCGACACCGCGAGGTTGGTCGCGCCCAGGGCAGTAGACACACCTCCTCGCGAGGCTGTGGTTGCGCCAGCTGCTGCTCGTCGACGTCGCCGTCGTCGTCGGCGTCGCGCTTGCGGTCGACGGCGGCGGGCGGCGGGGCGGCGGGCGCCTCCGTCTCCTCGACGTCCCTCTTGAGGAAGTGGCCGCAGGCGAGGCACTTGCACTGCTTCACCACCAGGTCGTAGCCGTGCTTCGTCCAGATGTTCTGCACAGAGAGAGGAGGAGGAGCTCAGGACGCATGGGAAGCGGGGACAGCGGAAACCAGACCTTGAAGGCGTACTGCTTGGTCCAGCTCCTCGTGCGGCCCTTGGCGTGCAGCAGCAGCTCGACGAGGGAGTTCTCGAAGCGCTCGAAGCACCTCGCGTGCTGGTAGGGCACGGCGGGGCAGAGCTCGTTCGAGCACACGACCTTCACCGCGCCAGCTGGCAGCTGACGAGCGCCCGCCGGTATCGGCTGCCCTAGACGTCAAGCCGATCCCCACCTTGCGTCCAGACCAATGCACACACACACACATGCGTAAGACAACTCGAAAGAATGATAACTGAGAAAGAGACACGTATTCAGACCAAAATACCTTCCAGGCATTCCGTGGGGCAATTGCAGCCTTTCTTCAAAGGATCCTCGTCATCCGGCTCGACCTCGTCCCCTCTCCGAGCAGCCGCCTTCTTCTTGCCTGAATGAGAATCGATCAAACGACCTGTCGCTGCTACTGCGACTGCGATTTGAAACGTGAATTCGCCTAGCCTATCCTGACCTGATGCATCGCCCGAAGCGTCGATTTTCTGTTTCATTTTCTTATTCTTTTTATTGCCTCCCATTCTTTTAATTTCCGTATACCTTTGTTGCTTCTTGTCAATTATACGAACTACAAACGAAAAAGACGAACTCTTCTTCACTTTTTATGCGCGCGCGCGACAATCGGAAAAAAGTGAAAGCGAAATGTAACATCCGTTGCGTCCGATTATCTTGGTGCTGGTGCCCGTTCCTTCGCTCTCTACTGCCGTTTCCGTGCCTACCGATGTTTTCCTCTTCCCTTCAGTACAATCCACCGCAGCCCCGCCAGCCCTTTCAGTGCAGCTGTAGTTAGTACAGTTCTTCATTACAGCCTCCAGGGGCAATGTCAACAACTTTCCCGCATTGAGGATGTCCTCATTTGGAAAAGCGGTGTAGATATCGCATGTACGGTACATCAATGGATCTTGCTGAAATTTAGAACAAATGGCGAACCCTCTGCTATTCAACGACTGGATGGGACACATAGGGAAAGTCCTCATTGATCAATAAACGTGCGATCTACATTTCAACTCATGCTTTCTTTCCACTAGCGGATCCAGAGAGGAGAGGGGGTTTCCCCCCTTCTGTCAGCTCAGATTTGGGGGGGGGAGACCTCAGGGGGAAGAAGAACGAGCACACGGGCGAAGCAGGCAATTGTTACGTTTTCCTTGATTAAGGCACTCCAAAGCGCAAAATTTTCGCCTGTGGCGCTCTAGTTCTCTTGCAACTCGCGTTTGATGCGGAAGGGGGCTCTATAATCCCATCCTTTTTTTAAATGCCGGCTGCTGCAAATGCCAGGGCCAAAACTTGACTTTTCGAGGTTAATAGCGGCGAAAAAAGTTGGTCATCTCTGTCAGAAAATCCTGGATGCGCCAGTTTCTCTCGTTCGGCTTTTCTGCAGCTAGATTAAAGGTACCCGGTCTGTGTAAAAAACTGTAAAGTCTCCTCAAACGATGAGTAAGGAGTGGAGAGTGGCGGTGTGCTGGTCGGCGGTGCGAGTTGAGGCGCTAGGCGAAATTCGTGCTCGACTGCCACGAGTTCGTGACGCAGTGCAAAAATATGTAAATTTTGTATTTTGAACTCGTAAATTTGCATTTTGTAGGTCGATGGCAATAAACTACCGTAAATGCGCCTCTTTCGCAATATATTTCGACATCTATTTCGGTGTGCCCATGCGTTTTTGGCGGAAAGTTCAAAATTAAAAATACCTACTTTAGTTTTTGTCTGTGATTGTATTCTGTTGGTTCCGTCGCTTTACCGTTGTACTGGTGCAAGATGGGCGAAGAGGAAGTCGTCGTGGCTCCCGCCGACGAATTTATAAAGGTTGCTTCTGCTTTTTCTTTTTTTTCTTTCTTTCTTCGATTGCGTGTGTTGGCTTCGCTGTAGGTGGCGGTTCGCGTCCGTCCACTGGACGAGGAGGCGCGAGCGTTGGGGGCGCGCAGCTGCGTGCTGCTGGACGCGAAGAGCAACAGCGTCACATTGGCGAAGTCGGCGAAGCAGGAGGGCGGCGCGGCCTTCGAACCGCTCGCCTTTGACCACGTTTTCGGCGAGGAGTCGACACAGGTCAGCCCCTTTCCCTCCGGTTTGCCTGTTTGTTGGGCCGCGAGCGCCCTCTTGTCTCACTTGAGGAGGTGATCTTCTCGCTGCTGGGCAAATCGATCATCGAGGGCTGCGTCGAGGGCTACAACGGCACCATCTTCGCGTAGTGAGTGTGCCGACCTACCGCCAGTGCGTGCGTGCGTGCGGTGCGGTACGCGTGTGCGTCGATTGCAGCGGCCAGACGGGCAGTGGGAAGACGCACACGATGCTGGGCCCCCCGGAGGCGGCTGGAGGCCGCATCGACTACGAGCGGCGGGGCGTGATCCCGCGCGGCCTCGAGTACCTCTTCCTGCTCATGGGTCGGCAGAAAGAGCTGGTGAGGAGTGAGTCGGAGTCGTCTGTCTGCCGCGGCGCGCGTCGACAGACGACGCGCCCTCGTCCCTCCTAGCTGGGCGAGGACGTCAGCTTCCTCTGTCGGTGCACCTTCTTCGAGCTGTACCAGGAGCAGCTGTTCGACCTGCTCGACTCCGCCTCTCCCAAGCTGACGCTGAGAGAGACCATCAAGCAGGGCGCCTTCATACAGGGCGCGAGAGAGGTCGAGGTCCAGAACGTCAACGACGTCGACCAGGCGAGTGCGGGGGGGGGGGAGTTCGGAGCAAGCCTTGCCAGTATTGACGCGCGCGAAACTTAGGTGCTGGAAATGGGCCGTGCGAACCGCAAGGTGGCGTCTACGGCCATGAACCGCGAGAGCTCGCGGAGTCACGCCATCTTCATTCTGACGATCGAGTCGGAGGAGAAGGCGAACGGAGTGCACAACCGCAAGGTCTCCCAGCTGAATCTCGTCGATTTGGCCGGCAGCGAGAGGCAGAAGGACGCGCAGACGGCCGAGGCGCAGCTCAGGGTCAAAC
This sequence comes from Paralinhomoeus sp. GSCO2_6, assembly GCA_030248085.1. NCBI lineage: Eukaryota > Metazoa > Nematoda > Chromadorea > Monhysterida > Linhomoeidae > Paralinhomoeus > Paralinhomoeus sp. GSCO2_6. Next base: position 81,744 of record JASAMY010000041.1, on the reverse strand, counting down.
CCCCTCCCCCCCCCCCCCCTTCCGACCCGACGCGGCTACCCGAGGCACTGTGACTTCAGGAGGCGGCCTCCATCAACACGTCCCTGCTCGTCCTGGGGCGCGTCATCAACGCGCTCGTGCACAACTCGCGTCTGCTGCCCAACAGGCCGCGACGGTGGATTCCCTACAGAGAGTCGGCCTTGACTCGCCTTCTAAAGGTTGGGACGAACCCGCAGTCGGCGCGGAAGTGTCGCCACGCACGCACGCGCGCGCGCGATTCAGGATTCGTTGGGCGGCAACGCGCGTACCTGCATCGTGGCCAACATTCATCCCGGCACGCGGTACGCGCCTGAATGCGCCGACTCTTGTCCATTGCGAGAAAGAATGTCGACACTGTCACTGGATATTTAGCTGCTTTGCGGAGACCTACTCGACCCTGAAGTTTGCCTGGAGCGCGAAGCAGATTCGGAACCGGGCGGTCGTCAACGAAGACGTGTCCGGCGCGAACGTGGAGGCGCTCCAGGTGGGGGAGGGTGGGGTGGGGGTGTCGCGCGCGGCGGCAACCTCCTTCTGCCGTTCCTGTCTTCAGCTGGAGATTGGGCGTCTCAAGGCGCAGCTCCGCCACTACCAGTGCAAGCGGCGGACGATCGGGGAGCCGCCGGGCGCGCGTCGGCAGTCGGACGCGGCCGCGCCGCTGACGGTGACGCCCCAGGAGGCGGTCGACTGCCTCACCGACGCCGCCGACGCCATTCAGAAGCTGCAAAGCAACAACAAGGTTCTTTCTCCTCAGCCCCTTCCTTTGAGGCTGAGGGTGAGGCCGATGCGCTCGCAGGGGCTGCGCCGCCGTCTGGACTGCGAGCACGAGGCGCTGGACTGGAAGGAGGAACAGATCCTGAGTCTGCGCATGATCCTCCGACTCAGGGACGACCGCATTCGAGGACTAGAGAGCGCCTCGGCCGACGGCGTCGTCTCAGAATCGGCGGAAGTGGTGCGTTTCGCGGTTTCTTCGGGTCGGCCTAATTGGGGGGCTGAGGAGAGGAGTGGTTGTTCAGCGCTGCCTGCGCGAGGAGGTGGCCCTGCTGAGGGAGCAGCTCGAGCACCCGCCGGAGGTGGCGCGACTCAAGCTGGAGACGAGGCGCCTGCAGGAGCGCCTCGGCGTCGACAGCAGCCGATCGGAGGTCGAGAAGGCGGACGGCGCCGAGCTCAAGGACCTCATGAAGTTCATCGGCGAAGTCAATCAGGAGTTGAAGGTGATAATCGATGTCGTCGAAAGTCCGTCGTCAGCGTCGATCGACGAGGCGCGTACAGGAGCGCTGCGAGCTGTCGTCCTTGGCCGGCGGCGGCGGCCGTAGCGTGTCGTCGAGCACGCTGTCGACCAGCAACGTGGCGCACACGACCTCGCCCTTCAAGCGACAGCTCGCCGACGAGCGCGACGCCCTGCGCAAGGCCAAGTCGAAAATCGCCGAGGTGCTTTCGTCTCTTCCTTCTTGTCGGCGCGCCAGTGTCGACAGTGCCACCGTGTCTTTCAGCTGGAGATGTCCTTGATGGAGTCGAGAAGCGAGCTGGAAAGCGCCACCGGCCGTCTGGAGAAGGAGAACGCGCGGCTGGCGGAGTCGAACGCCGAGTTGGAGGAGGCGCTGAAGGCGACGAAGGCGCTACGCGCCGCCGAGGCGCGCTTCCACAACGTCTCCCTCCGCGCCCTGACGCCCACCAAGAACGAGCGCCGCCAGACGCGCTACACGCCCGCCCGCTCCGCCAGCGCGCGTCGGCAGACGAAGCTGCTGGGCGAGGACGAAGCGTCGTCCACGTCCATGGTCCGTCTGTTGGACGGCAGCGGATGGCCTAGTGCTAGAGAGTCGGCCTCTCGCGCACACGGTCCTGGGTTCGATTCTTGCTGGATCCACTAACGAGAATTTCCCTCTCAATGGACTTTCTCGTGCTGACGCTGCACTAGACTGACTGATGGCGTTCTTCCGATTTCCTTTGGCCGCTCCCGAGGCTAACGGCCCGTAATCCGACAGTAACAACTCTGTCTGTCTGTCTTCCTTCGGTCGATATGACAATTGTAGGCGGCTGTCGCAGCTACGAGCCGCAAGAGCGTGCTCAAGCCGGTGCCGCGCATCGGCGAGTCGGGCGAGCTGGTGGAAGACGTGGACAGCGGCGAGGAGGAGGAGGAGGAGGGGTCGGTCGGAGGCGCCGTGGAGCAGCTCAAGGTGCTCGTTTCACCGTCCCTCGGCGGTGGCAGCGTCCGTGCCGAACGACGCGTACAAACCGCTGCTGTTGTGAAACAGGAGCTGAACGAGACGCTGCAGCAGGAGATGCAGAGCTACGAGGAGAAGTGGCTGCGCGGCGAGACGGAGCTGAATCGCCTTCAGCAGCAGGTGGACGAGCGTCAGGCGGAGATCGGCCGCCTCCAGGCGGCCAACGACGACGTCTGCAGACAGCTCGCCCAGGCGCAGACCAAGGCCGAGAAGCTCGACGGTTCGTCGACTCGTCGAATTGCCGCACAGCCGCAGTTCTTGAATTGGCGATCGTTCGTAGAAGCGACGACGAAGTGCGAGTCGTATCGCGAGAGGGCGTCAAACGCGGAGCAGGAACTGACGGATCTCAAGGCGAAGGTGGCGGCCACCGAGCTGGAATTCGTCGAGAAGCTGGCTCGCGCCGAGAACGAAGTCGCCATTCTCTTCTTTTCAATCCGTCTCGTGTAGCTCGATTCGCAATCAAATTGTGGTGCGTTCAGCTGTTCGCTCGCGAGAAGGAGCTGGAGACGCTGAAGGCGGAGTTCGACTCGGCCGTCGGCAAGAACGAAGAGTTGAAGGTGCGCTGCGCACCCTCCTCCCGTCCCCCCCCCCTCCTCAATTTTCTCGGTGTCGACATCCGGCGCTGGTCTCTCTTAGAACGAGCTGGAGCTCAAAGTGGCGCAGCTCGGCTTCGACGGCACGGAAATCGAAGAGATGCGCACCGAGTTCGAGGCCAAGGAGAGGGAGCTGCTGGCCCGCGTCGACGCTCTGCAGCAGCAGCAGCTGTCGACGTCGGCCGCGCCCTCGGTTGTCGACTCGCGCCCCGCCTCGGCCAGTCCCCGCCCGTCGGGGGAGGCGGTGGAAGCGAAGGCGCTGAAGAAGAAACTGGCGGACGTCGAGAGGGACTACGAGTGGCTGAAGGTCTGTTTGCGCGCCGTCTTGCGCGGACGTCGGCGGCGGCCACCGCGTTGTTGTCGTTGCAGTCGGTGTCGAAGGAGCGCCACGACAAGCTGGTCAGCGCCTCGACCGAGACGGCGGCCAAGCAGGCGGAGGTGGACGCGCTCTCGGCGGAGGTGGCGCAGCTCAAGGAGCTCAACGACCAGTACCAAGCGCAGACGGAGCGGGCCCAGAGCGCGGTACGCGCCCCAGTCCGCAGCAACACGGCTCTAGTGACCGCACTCGTTTTCAGAGCGCAGTCGTGGAGGAGACGGTGGAGCGCCAGCGGCTCTCGCAAGCGGACGCCGCCTCCCAGATGGACGCGCTGAAGTCGGAGCGCGAGAGTCTGCGGGAGCGCAACCGAGTCTTGGACGAGGTGCGTGCGTGCGTGCGTGCGTGCTGCGAACTTCCAATGGTCCGTCGTCGCCGTCTGCAGCAGCTGCGCGAGTTGCGCGCCCGAGTGGCCGAGGAGGCGAAGCAGAACTCGAAACTGGTGGGCCATCAGAACCAGAACCAGAAGATCCACTACGTCCAGAGACTCAGGGAGCGCATTCACGCGCTCGAGGCGGTGCGTGCGCAGTTGTGTGACCAACCAGGCAGGGCACTGTTGTTGGGCTAAAGGCAACGCTTCGAGGCCGTCAGTAGGCCATACTAGACCCCCATCTACATGACGATTTCCTGCCTGGAGCCATGCCATCTGTAATCTAAGGCAGCGACAGCGCGAGAAAGTCCATTGTCAGGGAAGTCCTCCTCGGTGGTTTCATCTTGAATCGAACCGTGGTTTAATCGGGAGTCGAACCCAGAACTGTGCGAGGCCGCTTCTCTCCCACTAGGCGATGATACCCCGACCATGACACTGGCTGGTTCACGATGTATTTTTACGGCTTTGCAGAAGAACCAAGAGCTGGAGTTGCGGGCCGGCGGCGGACCTCCTCCTCCCCCACAGGAAGCGTCGCTGTCGGCGCCGGCGCAGGGCGCGACAAAGGCGCGTCGCCGTTCTCCCAGCAGCGTGCCGTCAGCTGCGTTGGTCGAGGAAACGGCGGCTGGCCGACCGCCACTGCCGCCCGGCCGACGGACGCGCTCCAGCGCCAGAAAGGAGAATGCGCCGCCGCCCACTGCCAAGTGAACAGTTGTAGTGGACTGGCGCCCTTGTGTGTCTGCTAGGTTGGCGCAGCGGTGTTCTGGAGCAACTTAACTATTTTGTAGTTTTCTATACTGAACAACGAACGAACGCGCGCGCAGTGTATGTGTATATCACTGTAATGAGAGCAATGTCGTTACATTCCTTCATGTCTGCTGGGTGTATGACCGGAGTAAGCATACGCGAATTCACTCGGTGTATGCACTAAGGTTCCATGGAGTTTGAAAGATTTTGCCCAGTGGATTGTGCGTACCGTAAGTTTGTACTCAGACCGTCGTAGTCGCAACGTCGTAGGACAGTTTGTATAGTCTGGTTGTATACACGAACCGTCAGTTTCAGAATACCGCACCAAAATAAATTGAATTCGTCTGAGCTAACTAAGCCTAGTAGACACGACCATAAGCCTGAGCAGGGCCTAAGCCTAGGGAAATCCTAAGGGCCTTGTGGGCCTAAACTTCCGAGGCGCAACGTTTAGCCTACAAAACACGGTCGTTCCACCACACACGTTATTTCGGTGCGTAGAGGGAGTCATAGAATCGAAAATCCGAAATCCTAGTTTGCTACAGAATCTTTCAAGGCAAAAGCCAACTTATGCATCCACATCCGATTTGGTTCCGGTGCACGTGTGCCACCATTTTCCGTCTGCTTACCTTGTTTTGCTTATACCGAAAGGAGAAAGAAGAAAATAAGAGGAAGAAAAGTTGTTGGCCTTGTTTAGGCTCAGCTTAGTTTAGGGTTAGGCTTCGACCTTGCCTAGGCTTAGCGCGAAAGTCAACTTTTCCGCGTCCCTCTGCAACAGTTGAAGGCGTTTCTTGCCACTTGCAACTAGGTCGACTAATTTTAAATTGTCACAATCCACTGCATTCTGCAGCGCCGCTCTAGCTATTCGGGAGAGATATCGACGGTGTCTCTTGTGCTTCGCAGCCCAGTGTCAGTTAAAACTGTCACAAGACCGCGGCCGTGGACGATTTGTATTTGTATTTTATTTGTCGAACGACACACGCATTACACAAGCACAAAAATACAGTGAACCGTGTACGTATGTACGAGCGCAGACGAGTACACGAGTACAAGTACATGAAGCACACGTGACGCACACAACAGTCGTGAACACACAAGGTAAACGCGCGCGCTTCGACAGGCCAGACGACACCTTTGCAGGAGATTTACAGTCTAGTCTTAAGGAACCGAGTTAAATCATTAGTGTGGAAGTGGTGCCTAAATGTTAACAATGACCGAGCCTGACCGTACTTTCAGACAAGGCGTTCCATGGAGCGATTATACTCTATTTGCAAAGAAATTGGCGCGATAGAGTCGATTTTGCTTTCTATGTATGAGCCAGTTTATGTTGGTGACCTCGAGTGTTTCTATTAGGGGCGTAAGAAAAGAAGTCTTCTGGATCTAGGGCAACAAGACCGCGGTACATGCGGAATACCATGATTAAGTCAAAGTGCAGTCGGCGCAGCTCCAAGGGTTCAAGCCCGGCTACCTGACACCTAGTAGGGTAGGGTATGTCTTCCAAACCTGCGAGCCTTTTTGTGAACCTTCTCTGAACAGATTCAACAGTCTGAATGCCGCCAATCTGGGAGGGATTCCACACAACAGAGGCATATTCAAGTCTACTTCTGACAAAAGTGCAAAATAAACGTGTGAGCAGAGCGCGATTTTGGCTTTTGAAGCAATTGAGAATCATGTTGGCCTTAACAGCACCAGAGTGGGAAATGCGCTGACAATGTTCAGAAAAGCGTAGGTGTTGGCGCGTGACCTCGTGACCGCCTTATTGTAGGTTCGCTCGCCACACTTCTTCTCCACAAACATTCTTCTTAAGGATATTTCTCTTTATTAAATCTCAAAAGACACAACTCGACAAGACTCTCCGAGATAATAGAATAAAGGGTAGATCGGAATGTTATGTATCTAGGGGTGCTTCCGGTAAATTCCTTGTAATTCTTCTAACAGCTCGGCTCCACTCCAACACGCCCCGGATTTTGAGAAGAGATGCAGCAGTTGACTTGTGCGCCGAGAACTTCGGTAAGAGTTTCTTCTGCTCGCCACGCCATGTCCTCGACCGATCCATCTTGCTCTCGAATCCGATCGCCCCTTGAAAGGTTCCTGAAACAACTCCGCTGCTGCCGTCGTTCATCTGAGCCAGGTCGATACACGTTGTCGTCCGTCGTAGTTCCTGAAAGGCCCTTAAAGCGATGATGCCAGCGCCGGTAGTATGCGTCTTGTGGAGAGGATGTCTTGGCCACTCTACGCTGCGCGATCTTCGACTTGATACTTCTGTCCACAGGTTGTTGCCTTTCGCCAGCCGCCGTCTTCATCCTTGACTTCTGTGACGCTCCCAACTTGACGTGTCGACTCGCGCCATTTTCTTGAAATCCCAGCGCGCTTTCATCGACTTCTCCGCGCCGTAGCCTCCGCTGCTCGTCCTTGAATCCGTCCACGATTTTCTGAGGTTTCGAATCTGCAACAGCGACGCGTTCTCTCTCGTCCGGCAAGACTTCGGCGCGTTGTCCGTCGTTGACCTGAAAACTGAAGTTTGAAAAACCCTGGGCATCACACTCCTTGGGACACTCCTTGGGACTTCCCCACCCACTGCGCTGAAAAAAACGTCTCATCCGTATAACCCAAAACATTCACGCTGTCTCCCTTCTCTACAACCCTGTTCGCTGCCCGTTCTTTCACTACCATTTTAGATATCACTTGTGACAAAGCTTGTACTGGAATCTTTAGCAATGGTATTTCTGATCCATCAGGATAAGTTAATTTAATTCCCACAGCCTCCAATAAATCGGTGCCTACCAAAATGTCCGGCTTCAAATTTGGCAACACTATGGCCCATATTTTGAAATGTCTTCCTTTTCTGTGTCCTTTCAAGAAAATTTCACCTGCACTAAAGTGTTTGCCATCCACACCGTTTATCTGTGACACTGCGTGAGGTCGATAGAATGCCTCCCAAACCTCTGGGTATTTTGATTTATAAAAATTCACCAAAGTATCTTTCATCTTGTCATTCACGCAAGTACGCGAAGCACCCGTGTCGGCAATAGCATAAAGACCAGAATCTGCACCTGATGATTGAATCACAGATGGTAAACCCTCAAACTGTATATCGTTAGGTACATAAATCCTTTTAGGTTGTTCCAATTCTGGTACAATCTTTTCCTCGGTCTTACTCATGACAGCCACCTGGGATCTGTTGTCAATTTTTTGATTGGACCGATGCTGTCGCCAGTTCTCCTGAATTTTTCTCGTCTCATTAGACATAATGTCATTACTATTGAACCGCACCTCGTTACCTATGCCAACAAATGGTATTGAAACTGATTCATCGTGTCTTATGTCATTCACAGTTTGAACATTCGACTTACTGCAATTTTTGGCCACGTGCCCGACTACTCCACAATTGAAACAAGTCAATGCGTTGACTGCGTTGTTCCTCACATTTGACGACTCGTTCCGCCAATTGGGATTTTCTTGTTGAGGCATATTTAGAGGTCTATTCTGCCAACGATTGACATTTGGTGGGCCATTTCGCCAATTGGGATTATTCCCAGGCTGTTGAGGCATATTCGGAGGTCTGTTCTGCCAACGAAAATTATCCGTGGGATTATTGTTGTGTTGGCCTGTCGTGTGCGATTACGGTAGTTCTCCTGCACACTCGTTTTCTAACTAGACCAACAAACGGAGAACAGAGAATAGAGAGTAGAGTCTAGAGTAGAGTCTAGAGTAGAGTGCCCGCCTCGACAGATGGACAGGCGGACGGATGAGGCGCGCCGCGCTCACAATAGTCGTAGTAAGACAATGGCGCCTCGGCGTGGGAGAGACTCCGCGGCAGAGTCCTTTGTAGGCAGCGCCCCATTTACGACGAGGGGACGCCAGAGCACAATAGACGCGCCAGAGGCCGGCCTCCTCTGAGGGTGAGAGCCGACCCAAGAGTTTGGTCATAACAACGCTACCTAATGCGCACGCGAGTACGGTAGCGAGAGCCAGACACGCCACCATCCCCTCCTCCTCCTCTTCTTGTCCTCAAGCGATCGGAGAGAAACGCGCTGGGGGCTGGCCAAAGTTCGCGCGAGTGGAGTGTCGTGGGGGAGGTGCGCTTGGGCAGACAGCGATGTGGGGTTCTGCCGCCGCCTCGTAGAAGCGGCGCATCTTCCGAGCGTTCCACGTTTGGCCGTCGTTGAGGTGATAGGTCCAGGCGCCCAGGATGGCCGTCACAGTCTTTGGAGTGGACCAGGGCGATTGTCCTTTCAGCACTTGTGGAAGGCGTGTGACGACGCGATCGCCAACTTGGTAGGGACCGCGGTTTCGTGGGCGCCCTGAAGGAGACGTGGCCGGAAGATCCTGTGTCAATGGAGCGTCAGAGATCGCGGGAGATGAGGCTGTTGTCATTGGGGCTGCAGGCAGCTGGAAGTCCATTCTCAGAGGTCGCCCGAGAAACAGTTCGGCAGGGCTCGTAGCGCTGGGCGTAGGAGCTGTTGCCCGAAACTGGAACAACAGCTGACGAATCCCGTCAGTCCAAGAGGTGTTATCAGCGGTGAAAGCCTGTGCACCGTGCTTGATGTGGCGGTTGAAGGCTTCCACGAGGCCACACTCCTGAGGGTTGTAGACAGCCGAGCGCAGATGCTGGATGTTCCTGGCGGCGAGGAACTGTTGGAACTCTGCGCTGACAAACTGGCTGCCATTGTCGCTCAAGAGGCTTTGTGGGTTGCCGTAGCGTGCAAACTGGTCAGCCAACCAGTTGATAATGCGAGAGCTGGTGATGTCACCTGTCAGCAGTCGATCTAGGACAACTAGGCGCCGCCGACTAGGCGCCGGCCAACTGGGCGCTGCCCAACTAGGCGCCAGCCAAGTAGGCGCCTGCCCATCTAGGCGCCCCATGGACGGTTAAACTAGGCGCCCACTTGTTTTAGGCCCTTAATGCTTTACACCATAAGCGTCAGATCAGACTTATCTGAATGTTATTGTAGTATTATGCTGGGCTTTTTTATATGTCCCAAATTTGTCAGCGAATAACTTGAGCTGTGGTACATAGGTCTGTTTGGCTGAAATTTGGAACGGTGGTAGCCAATGGTCTGCCGTTTGTTGTCCTAAGATTTCAGTAAAATCCATTATCCAGTACATGGACACGGAGTGGCTCGTCTCCAAGCGCCAGTTATGGTTCGAGGGAGGAGGACCCAACACACGGTTCACGCACAACGCTGTCGAGAGCCTGAACGGCCACTTGAACTCGAGCCACACACTGCGGCCAAGGTTACCCGTCCTGGAATTTCTCGGTTGTGTCTGGGAGCGCCTCGGTTCGCCTCAAAGGCTCCCCCCCCCCGTAAGATTTTCATCCACACGTCAGATGGGGAGCTGGACTTGACTAAAGCGGTGGTGGCGGACTGGGAGCGTAGCCAGGAGCAATGTACTAGCATGTTCTCCCGGTACGTACATAGTGTGTCCCTCTCCACTATTTGGGTTCGCTAGCTCTCTCCCAATCTGCCTCCGAGATCTGTGGGTACTATCCTCTAGTTGTGCGACAACATCCCCAGTGAGACAACTTCCTTCCTAGATGCCTCCTATCGTGCGGGACGTCTATACTGCCCATAACGCTGCATATAACTTCATCATTTCATCGTCAACCACAGCTAGTGGCGTGAGGTGCGCTTGTCCCACAGCGGGCCACAGCGCACTGCTGCACTACTGTCGATGGACGTATAGATGCTTTCGGCAAGCCGATAGGCTGACGACGAATCAGACAACATAGAAGAAAGTAGCGAAGTGGACAACGCGAGCAACTGACGGATTGCACGCCACTTGTCATAACATGTGATTCCCTTGTGTTTGGTTACACGATCATATCGGTGTGTATGGCGCCTAGTTAGGCCAGTCCACCCGGCACCTATTTGGGCGGGCGCCTAGTTTGCTCATGATGGCCTGGCGCCTAGTTGGCCGGCGCCCAGTTGGCCGGCGCCTAGTCGGCGGCGCCTAGTTGTCCCATTCCCGTCAGCAGTACTTCGGGGTACTTGCTGTAGTAGTCCATCAGCACCACAACAAAGCGCTGGTTAACAGGCGCTGTGTAGAACGGTCCTGTTATGTCGATTCCAACCTTTTCCCAGCAGGCAGTTGGAAGAGGCACAGGTGTCACTGGGACTGCAGCGGGTGGCGTCGACTTGTCGCTGCGTTGGCAGGCGGCGCAATGGCGCACCAGCTGCTCGATGTGGCCGTCCATGCCAGGCCACCAGAACGTCTGCCGCATGGTGCGCTTCATCCGCACTATGCCAGGGTGGGCAGCATGAGCAAGACGTAGGAGGCGCTGCTGTAGTGCTGCTGGGACAACCACTCGCTCTTCATTGCGGTAGAGGAGTCCCTTGCTGTAGCTGAGCTCGTGGCTAATGTTGCTGTAGCGTTTCAGCTCCAGCGGCGCTTTCTTGTGTGGAGGCCAGGCTGTGCGAATATGACGAGCAACTTGCTGCAGCAGAGCATCTGCAGCGGTAGCAGCTTTGAACTGAGCAAAGGAGATGCCGTCCAGGGCCAGCTTGCGCACTGGCAAGTGTTCCAGAGTGTCAATCGCATAAGATTGAGCTTTAAGCTCCAGTCGTGAGAGCCAGTCTGCGACCTTGTTGTCACTGCCTTTCTTGTAGACAGCTGTGAAGTCGAAAGCTGCGAGCCGCTGACACCAGCGTTCAAACTTCCGAGATTGGCGCTGGCTGGCAGGGCGTTTCAGCAGGGTTGTCAGAGCAGCGTGGTCAGTGCGAAGATGAAAGTGTCGTCCCAGCAGAAACTTTTCGAATCGTTCGCAAGCCTACAGACAGCCGAGCGCTTCACGCTCGTTTGTGGCGTAGTTGCGCTCTCTGTCTTGCAGCGTGTGAGAGGCAAAGGCAATGGGCACCTCTCGTCCGTGCTGCTGCTGAAGAAGAACAGCGCCAAGGCCAACGTCCGAGGAATCCGTCTCCAAGATGGTTGGAGTGTTAGGATCGAAGACGTAAACTTGCAGCTTGTCAGCTACCATGGCCTTGAGAGTGTCGTAAGACTTCTGGCACGCTTGAGTCCATCGAAACCGTGCGTTCTTGCGCGTGAGAGCGCGCAGCGGTTCGGCTAATGTGGCGACGTCAGCCAGAAAGTCAGAGAAGTAGTTGATCATGCCCAGAAAGCGCTGGACATGCTTTGTCGTCGACGGCGTCGGACACTCAGTTATCGGCTGAATGTTTTTTGGGTCCGGCCGAATCTGGCCATTGCCAATGATGTGGCCGACGCAAGTGACCTGCACTGCGCGGAAGACGCACTTGGGCAGCTGCAGGCGAAAGTCATTGTCGTTCAGCTTTCGCAGAGCCTGCTGCAGACGAGCGTCGTGTTCGGCTTGTGTGGCTCCGAACACGATGATGTCGTCGACATAAACGCGAGTGCCAGGGCAATCAGCAAGGGCCAGACTGATCTGCTGCTGGCAGACAGAGGCGGCGTCCTTCAAGCCCATGGGGAGGACGCGGTACTGGAAGAGCCCCAGGTGTGTCAGCGTCGTTGTCAGTGGGCGGCTCTCCTCGTCCAACTCGAAGTGATAGAACGCCTTGCGTACGTCGAGCTTGGAGAAGCAAGTCGCGCCTTTGAGCTCGAGGAAGAGCTCGTTGATTGTAGGCAATGGGAAGCGGTTCGGCGTGACGTAGACGTTGAGAGGAGACAGGTCCGTTGTCAGACGCACGCCTCCATCAGGCTTGGCGACAGCCACCAAGTGGTGCGCCCAGTCCGACTTGTCTACGCGCTCCCAGATGCCCTTGTCCGCCATGGACTGGATCTCGCGTTCAACTGCGTCCCGACGAGAGAGTGGCAGAGGACGGAGCTTCTGAGCGACAGGCTTCGCCTCAGAAGACAGAGCAATTGTGTGCTTGAATCCAGGCAGACGTCCCATCTCTGTAGATGTGAGAGCAGGAAACGGCGCCAGCAGTTGCTGAGTGTCTGCCATTGTCAACTGCCTGACAGTCATTGTCTGGCCGTCCAGCTGCAGGTGCAAGTCCTGGATCAGCTTTTTGCCGATGACAGACGAGCATCTGTCAGGAAGGACGAAGACAGAGCACTCTGCCGACTTGTCCTTGTAGTGAGCAGTAGCGGCAAAAGTACCCAGTGGATGGGTGTTGGACCCGTCGAAGTTGCTGAGAGCCCCTGTGAAGGGCTGCAGCGGACAGGCACCAAACAGCTGACGATGCTGCTTGCGCGTGACGACTGTGACGTCAGAGCCGCTGTCCACTTCCGAGTCTAAGTAGATAGTCCCAGCAGTGGCGTAGCCAGGATTTTAATTTGGGGGTGGCCCGCCTTCACATCCCAAATATACACATTTTTATAGACGTGCGTAATACTGAGTTTAACCATATTGTACACAAAGAGGACGTGTCAGGTGCAATTATTTGTTTTGTATGCATATATATCAGTAGTTCATTTGTACACTGCATGTTCCTGTTTTTTTCACTCAGAGCAATACTACAACTTGCATCTGCATCTGTCAATACCATACGATATCGCACACGCAACGAAGTACAAACTAGCGCTCACGCAGCGGGACCTACACGCAACAACAAGAATGCGGAGAAGCATAAGTTTAGATGAATCGAAGGCGGGGGTTGTGTTTCGAAGCGTACTCCTGGACCACTGAATCGTAGTCCAGAACTACGTCTTTGCTCCTGGCCAGCTGGCCAGCTGGCCAGCTCCTTGTGCCGCTCCAAGACGCTCAGCAGCGGTCGGTAGAGCTCGAGGAACACGAATATGGAGTCGTGTCTCTCGACCCAGCGCGTTGGGCAGTAGCGCTTGAGCCGCGTGTGCGTCGCCGACGGGCACAGCTCGCTGACGGCCGCAACCATGTCTCGGGTGCGCTGGGCAGAGTGCGAAAAGAAGTTGCAGGCTTCACTGACGGACGTCAGCGCCGCCTTGATTTCGCGGATGTCGGCGGCCTTACTGATCGCCAAATTCAGGCAGTGCGACGCGCAGTGCACGTGCACGTAGATCGCGGACGGGCACTGCTCGCGCACCAGCGCCTGCGTGCCCTTGAACTCGCCCGACATGGCGGAAGCACCATCGTATCTGTAACACGACGAGACTGTGTACAATGTGTATATACCGTTTCAGCAGTGTTGCGCACGCTTGCGCGACGACGAAATCCTTGTCCAAGCCCATCTCATCGAGCGTCTGCAGAATGGCCGTCGAGACGGCCTTGCCCGTCTGCTCCTGCAGCTCCACGAAGGCGACGAACGTCTCCCGGATTTCGTTGGCTTGTGGACAGACGTACCGCACCACGACACTCAGCTGCTCGAGCCTGAAAGTTAATACACCTGTATGTACATTGTACGTATCGTTGGAGCATATCAGATACCACATTATGGGCATATATATACAATGTACCACATGGTACATTGGTATTACTTTGGCATTACATCAAAACGTTCAGTTCATCAGTTCATTTTAAACGGAATAAGACGCGCATTTACCGGGAGATGTCGCCAGTCTCATCAGCGCTGACAGCAATGAACTTTGCGGCCCGAATATCGGCGGCAATGCTGCGGCGCATGACGGAGTTGATGGCCGTGATGAGGTGGTTCTGCGTCGACGGGGAAACGTAGGAAGCGTTGAGGGGGCCGCTCTGCAGATGTTTGGCCAAGTCGGTGTTGTAGCGGGCGGCCTTCTGGAGCAGCGCGCGCAGATTCCCCTCGCTGTAGTTGATGTTCGCGGCACTGTCAGCGATGGAGACGCGGCCGCTGTCTCTGTGGCCGCGCAAGGCGATTTCAGAGCGGCCACAAAACTCGATCTCGTGGATGACGGCGTGAAGAATGGCCCGGTTTCGTTCCATTTGCACCGAAGCCTCAGTGCGAAGCTGGCTGGCCACGCCAAGGTCGGGGTTTGCCCCCGTTCTCACAAAGTTCTTGAGGCAATCGACGGCTGCGCAGTGATACGAAGTAGCGACGTGGCTGGGCAAATAGCCCTCTTTTCCCAGCAGATGGCGGAACTTGGTGAGCGGCTCACTGACGAGCCTGCGAAGCGATTGGCCACCTCCCCTGATGGATGGCGCGAACAAGACGCAGGGAAGGCAGAGCAAGCCAGACAGCGACGGCGAAAAGTAGATGTGACGGTAGCGGCCGGACACGTGGCTGTAGGCCACCGATCGGCCACCCGGACTAGCAAACTTGAAGCTGGGGGGCATCTGGAGAGTGTCTTTGACGAAGCGCGAGCGGCTGCTGTCGTCCAGCCGACCGCGAAGTCGCAGCTCGAGCGCTTCGGCAATGTCGACGCAACTGCTGCACTTGTTGATCGCGGACGGGTTGGGCAGCACGGGAACTGAGGGCGTAGGCGCCGTCGCGAGCGGCGGGGGCTGGGGCTCTGCCGAGACTGGCGATACTGTAGAAGATTGAGCGGCGGTGGGATGTTCTTTGGCAGTGTAAAAGAAAGACAACTGTCTCTGCCGCTTTGCTGGCGGGGACGACATATCGGGAAGAAAAGCAACAAGGAAATGAAACGGTGCGTAGACTGCGATGAGCATGCGATTGATGCGTTCGGATTCGTCGAGACGCCCGCTGTTCTGTGTGGAATTCATGCGGCGTATTCGTCCGCGTCCGGCCGCCTGCCCGGCCCCCCACTCCGCGCCACTCATCCCTCCCTACCCACGCAACCATTTGCTTTGCTCGCATACAGCAGAACGGCGGAACGGCGGAGCACGCGGCCGCCTGCCCGGCCCCCCACCCCGCGCCACTCATCCCTACCCACGCAATCATTTACTTTGCTCGCATACTGCAAAACAGAAAAATCGACGATAGGGTACCCCCTGTTGCATAATCGACCTGACTAGAAATTTAGGGGGTGGCCCGAGCCAAGGAGCCACCCCCCTGGCTACGCCACTGAGTCCCAGCCGAAGTGGTGAAACCAACGCGGCAGTAGAAAGAGCCTTGGGTCGCAGGGACCGCTGTAGAGGATCTCTTGACAGCCAGCGGCGTGCTAGCTGCGGTAGTGGCCAGATGGAGAGCCTTTGTGTGCGGCTGTCCCGTGGACTGGCGCTTTTTCTTGTAACAGCAACGCTCGTAGTGTCCCGAACCAGAGCAGTAGCTGCATGTAGCATTGCGCGCAGGGCACGCGTCGTCTTTGTATTTGTGAGACGAGCTGCCGCAGCCGGCGCAACCAGAGCGAGGCGTCTGGCCAAACTTGTGTGTGGGCGTGTCACGGCGTGTGTTGCCGCGCGTCCTGCCGCCCTTGTTGCCAGACGCGACAGACGCTTTGCAGACGCTGAGACCGACAGCCTGTTGTCCAGTGCGCAGTGTGGCGGCGCTGGCGGCTGCAGTTTCGTCGGCCTGCATGATTGCGACAAAGTCGTTGAAGTCCACCTTTGACTGCGTGAGGAGCTTCCGCTGTGTCACGGAATCGCGGCAGCCGGCGGCCAACTGGATGGCCAGGTGGTAGTTCGCTTGACCGTGGAAGTCGCAGTCAGCCATGAGGCTGCGTAGAGCTGTGACGTACTCTGTAGTCGTCTCAGAGTGTCCTTGTAGTCGCCGATGGAACTCGACGTGAGCCGCCACAGGGTTGGTGGGCAGAGTGAACAGCGATTTCACTGCCGCCGCAAAGTCCGCGTGTGGGGCCGTGGCGATCTGCGCTGCAGTTGGATGTGACGAGAAGCGGCGCGTGCCCTCGCTGCCCAGTAGCGTGAACAGGAGGGAATTCTTGTCTTCCTCCGTCAGTCGCTGTGCTTCTGGCTTGCCTCTGTCCAGCAGGAAGAGGTAGCGCTCGAAGAGCTGGTACCAGATGGGCCATGGCAATGGAGGGTCGCCGGCATGCTCGAGAAACCGGTTGGGGGGCAGGCGCGAGATTCGAAGCCATAGGTCACGCCAATGTTGTGTTGGCCTGTCGTGTGCGATTACGGTAGTTCTCCTGCACACTCGTTTTCTAACTAGACCAACAAACGGAGAACAGAGAATAGAGAGTAGAGTCTAGAGTAGAGTCTAGAGTAGAGTGCCCGCCTCGACAGATGGACAGGCGGACGGATGAGGCGCGCCGCGCTCACAATAGTCGTAGTAAGACAATGGCGCCTCGGCGTGGGAGAGACTCCGCGGCAGAGTCCTTTGTAGGCAGCGCCCCATTTACGACGAGGGGACGCCAGAGCACAATAGACGCGCCAGAGGCCGGCCTCCTCTGAGGGTGAGAGCCGACCCAAGAGTTTGGTCATAACAACGCTACCTAATGCGCACGCGAGTACGGTAGCGAGAGCCAGACACGCCAATTATTCCCAAACTGTTGAGGAATATTCGGAGGCCTATTTTGCCAACCAAAGTTGCGCATCACTGGTTGATTGAAATTCTGAATTGGGCGATTCTGAATAGGCTGACGCACATTTCTGTCCAATCTGTCGTTTGTCATCGCACCCTGTGTCATATTGATGGTTTGTTCCTTTTGTAATGCCTTGGAAGTAACGTTATTCCAAGTAAAATCTTGTGTTGACACATCTGGTCTAAATCTTTCACTCATATTGGTATAGAAAAAGTATGCCCTCAAACAATCCGCCACTTCAAGTTCATCCAAATTCAATTCCGCAAATTTCTTACTAGAGGATGTGATATATTCTTGCACTGTTTGAGAGTGTTGTTCCCACGTCAACCATGCCCTAATTCGTTGAGATAATGGACGTTTATCCACAAAATGCTGTGAAAATGTTTCACATAAACGGGCAAAATCGTTCTGAATTTCGGCCGATAAAGTGCGAAAAAGTGACAATGCATCGCCCGAAAAAGACATCACCATGTATCGGCACTTCATTTCTTCTGGGTATGTCCGCACTGCCCAATCAAAAGTAAACAACCAATCGTCAAAAGAAACAGTGCCTTTACCGTCGAAGCTTTTCACTTTCGGATCTGGGTAATCTCGCAAATTTATGTGACCATTTTCGTGTCCATTACCATTTCCATTCCCATTTCCATTAGTATGTTCATTCTGTGTAAGATTCTGCAAAAGCGTCGTTTGCATTTGCATCTGTTGTTGCATTTGTTCGCGCTGCGCCTCTATTTGCATTTGCATCTGTTGTTGCATTTGTTGTTGCATTTGTTGTTGCATTTGTTGCTGCTGTTGCTGTTGCTGTTGTTGTTGTGCCTCTGCCTGCTGTCTTTGGGCCTCTATCAAAAGTAATGTTTGTTGACGCTGATCCTCTGCCCTTCGTTCCTGCATCTCAATTTGTGCGTCTAAACGTTGCTGTTGCATCTCACTCTGTGTCTGCATTAGCCTTGCTAATAAAGAAAAATAATCCAACGTACCATTGCCTTCCGATTGTCCATCTATGGACGGCTTATCACGTGAACGACTACGACTCTGACTATTGTTATGCATACGCACCTGACTTTGTCGTACTCCGTCCGTTGGTTCCTTTTGCGCGTCCCTTTCCGACCGTTCTCGTCCACGACTGCGACTACGACGCAAATGTTGGGTTCGTTCTTGTAATAATTCTTCATTCGCCGACGCGAGTTGTTGTCTCTCCACCGCCAATTGTTGTTTTTCTACCTCCAACTGTTCGAGACGCTGTCGCAATTCTAACTCTTCCTGTCTCTTTCTCTCACGCCTCTTTCTATCCCTCTTGCGTCGCTCTGCCAAACGCTGCTCCTCTGACTGGTTACTATCCATGTCCACTTCTGCCTCACTCTCTTCTCCATCTGTAACGTACGCGTCAATCGCCAAATCGCTCGACACGGGAAATACGTTCGACATCTATCTTAATAGAACCACGATCACCAAAATCTCATCTAGATAGCATGAAGCTATAAGTGGAAAAACTACAGTCTGGCAGCACGAAGCTGTAAGTGGTGGCAAAGCCACAGTCTGGCAGCACAAGGCTGTAAGCAGTGGCAAAGCCACAGTTTTGGCAGCACGAGGCTGTAAGTGGTGGCAAATTGATTGAAGAGTTGTGGAAAAAAGGCGATTGCAGTGCTGGGGTTCGAACCCAGGTCTCAGGGTTTCCGGGCCTGGATGCTAACCACTACACCACACTCGCACGCCTTCTATTCCACAAATCACGCATGATAAGCCAGGAGAAACGGCGGAGCCGGCATTGCCTGGCGTCAAACACCGCCCACCTGGATGTAACAATTGAAGAGTTGTGGAAAAAAGGCGATTGCAGTGCCGACTACTGCAGTGCCACTACACCACACTCGCACGCACGAAAGCCACAGTTTTGGCAGCACGAGGCTGTAAGTGGTGGCAAAGCCACAGTTTGGTATTATTTGTAAGCAACACTGGTAGAACCAGTGATGCCGACACTGCCCGCCTGATTCTGCACGCCGCAAACAGCTCGACCGTCTTCAAGTCGGATGACCAACACTCTGCGCCTTGACAGCTCGATCCCTTTTTACGCCTCCACTTGAACGGCACGGCCGCCTTCGAACAGGACAGCTGGCCCAACACGTCTTGACTTGAACAGCGCGACCGCCTTCGAACAGGACAGCCGGCCCAGCGCGCTCGACTTGAACAGCACGACCGCCTTTGAGCAGGACAGCCGGTGGCCTAGCACTTCCACTCCGCTTCGTCGAT
Organism: Paralinhomoeus sp. GSCO2_6; assembly: GCA_030248085.1. Lineage (NCBI taxonomy): Eukaryota > Metazoa > Nematoda > Chromadorea > Monhysterida > Linhomoeidae > Paralinhomoeus > Paralinhomoeus sp. GSCO2_6. The sequence continues at coordinate 62,928 of JASAMY010000041.1, read as the reverse complement.
GTCGGACGAGTGGATCCTCGACGACACGGTACACCCTCTAGAGGAAAGACCCGTGAAACAGCACGGCTCGACTGGTGATCTTGAGAAATCCACACGGCCGCTGATGACGTTGAACTTGAAGTTGATCCTGCCTGACGCTCCAATTTGTTGGCGCGTGTCCTCGTGACCGCCTTATTGTAGGTTCGCTCGCCACACTTCTTCTCCACAAACACTCTTCTTAAGGATATTTCTTTTTATTAAATCTCAAAAGACACAACTCGACAAGACTCTCCGAGGTAATAGAATAAAGGGTAGATCGGAATGTTATGTATCTAGGGGCGCTTCCGGTAAATTCCTTGTAATTCTTCTAACAGCTCGGCTCCACTCCAACAGTAGGTCTTTAGAGACGTAAACTCCAAGATCCCGTATTGAAGTAGTACCAGTCAACACCGTATTGCCCAAATAGTAGTTGTATGGAGGGTTGCTGCGTAGGCCTAAATGTAGCACTTCACACTTGTGCACTGCAAGTACTAGCTCATTCTCTTCAGCCCAAAATTGAATGCTATCAAGTGCAGCTTGCAACTGTGATTGTTGTTTGAGGGTTTTGCATCGAAAATATGGCTTACAGTCATCTGCAAACAGCTTGACGTTGACCCCACCATGAATAGCACTAGGAAGATCATTGACGAACAACAGGAAAAGGGCCCAGGGGTAGTTTGGGACCCCATCGACCAATCTTTGGCTTGGTATTTGTATGGATGGGGTCTCTAGTGTGCGGACACTTTTGCGGTACACATCCAGTCGGTCGGATGTGTACCGCAAAAGTGTCCGTATCCTGAGCCTCTCTGTCTTCTGCCGACGCTCAAATACCTAGGGATACGGACAGTTTTGCGGTACACATCCAGTCTGTCGAATGTGTACCGCAAAAGTGTCCGTATCCTGAGCGCCTCTGTCTTCTGCCGACGCTCAAATACCTAGGGATACGGACAGTTTTGCGGTACACATCCAGTCTGTCGAATGTGTACCGCAAAAGTGTCCGTATCCTGAGCGCCTCTGTCTTCTGCCGACGCTCAAATACCTAGGGATACGGACAGTTTTGCGGTACACATCCAGTCTGTCGAATGTGTACCGCAAAAGTGTCCGTATCCTGAGCGCCTCTGTCTTCTGCCGCCGCTCAAATACCTAGGGATACGGACAGTTTTGCGGTACACATCCAGTCTGTCGAATGTGTACCGCAAAAGTGTCCGTATCCTGAGCCTCTCTGTCTTCTGGGCACGCTGAAATACCTAGGGATATGGACACTTTTGCGGTACACATCCGACAGACTGGATGTGTACCGCAAAAGTGTCCGTATCCTGAGCGCCTCTGTCTTCTGGGGACGCTCAAATACCTAGGGATACGGACACTTTTGCGGTACACATCCAGTTGGTCGGATGTGTACCGCAAAAGTGTCCGTATCCTGAGCCTCTCTGTCTTCTGCCGCCGCTCAAATACCTAGGGATACGGACAGTTTTGCGGTACACATCCAGTTGGTCGAATGTGTACCGCAAAAGTGTCCGTATCCTGAGCGCCTCTGTCTTCTGGGGACGCTCAAATACCTAGGGATACGGACACTTTTGCGGTACACATCCAGTTGGTCGGATGTGTACCGCAAAAGTGTCCGTATCCTGAGCCTCTCTGTCTTCTGCCGACGCTCAAATACCTAGAGATACGGACAGTTTTGCGGTACACATCCAGGCCTGTGTGCTTGCTTGCATACCGGCGTGCTTGACTGCTCTCTGGCTTGCGTGCGTGCATCCGCGCGTGTGTGTGCGTGCATCCGCGCCCGTGCGCGCATCCCCGCGCATGCGTGTGTGCGTTTTGATGTCATTAACACAACTTCAGCTGCTGGCGATAAAAAGAAAGTTAAAACTGTAGACATCCCGTCTGCTATTCTCCGCAGCTTCTGCAAACGTAAAACGCCAAGCGCAAGAAAATAAATGGTGCTGCGCACGAAAATGCATAAAGTACAACTGAAGACACTCAACTCTGAAACAAGGCAACATGGTGACCAGCACCATGGAACAACAAAGCGAGTACATCGTGTAGAAAAAGGAGAGGGGAGGAGAGGAAGGCAAGGGATGGTGGCGGAGGGGTCGGGCGGTGCCGCCGGGGGGGGGCGCCCTTGAACCAAAAAAATACAAAAAAATTTTATTTTCTTTTAATTGTACAAATCACAATGGATGTCGGAGAAGAAGACGAAAGGAAGAAAACAAGATACAGAATAAAGTAACTGTATGCTGGTTTGTTTGGGTACGAAGTGGAACAATCCTCAAAACAAAACAAAATATGTAGCCATAAATTGTTTGCGCATTTATTTTGCATTATAGTATGTAGTAGAAAGTTTCCAAAAAGTCCGGGGTCTAGGTGGGGGTTCAGGACAATCTGGGGGGAGGGTTGAGGGGGGTGCGGGTAGGGTCAAACTCAGCAGCTGGGGGAAGGGAACCCCCCCCCCCCCCAAACCCCACCCCAGTTACAGGTATGGCGTCAACCCCAGTGTAACTAGAGCTAGAAGAGTAGCATTCAATTGTGGAAGGGGCAGAGGAGGGGAAGGCGAGCTATGTTGAGCAAAGAGTGGAGGAGAGGAAGTTTTTAAGTTTAAGTTTTAAGGAAGAGAAGTTAGCGTTTTTTTGAGCTATTTTTTGCTCAAGAGTGGGACTAAGTAGGGTGTAAACAGTGTCATTTAGTTGCTTTATGCTGAAATAAGACTGAAAGCAGTGAAAAACACCAGCATTTACTCACCTTTATCTTTTTACGCAAATTAAAATCCTTTCATCAGACTCTGTGGGGAGAGCGTTGGGGGGAGGGCGGGGCGCGGTGTTCAATGCCTGTTGGAAAGTAGTGTGATGGCGAAAGCGGTTCTGCTCCAAAGGCCACACCAGTTAGACACTGTTTACCCGACCGATGCAAATTAGGCACCTTTCTTTTCGATCACAGCTATGGTCGAAACTTAGTTGAATCCTTGAGTCTGAAAACGCAACACGTGTAATTACGTCTTTACTTCAGAAAGTTTAGAGAGTACGACCAAATAGTATGAAAGTGTGACACATAATTTAAAACTGATTGAAGTCAAAATTTCTTTTTGGCTTTTTTGTGTCCGTATCCCTAGGTATTTGAGCGTCGGCAGAAGACAGAGGCGCTCAGGATACGGACACTTTTGCGGTACACATTCGACCAACTGGATGTGTACCGCAAAAGTGTCCGTATCCCTAGGTATTTGAGCGTCGGCAGAAGACAGAGGGGCTCAGGATACGGACACTTTTGCGGTACACATTCGACAGACTGGATGTGTACCGCAAAAGTGTCCGTATCCCTAGGTATTTGAGCGTCAGCAGAAGACAGAGGCGCTCAGGATACGGACACTTTTGCGGTACACATTCGACCAACTGGATGTGTACCGCAAAAGTGTCCATATCCCTAGGTATTTGAGCGTTGGCAGAAGACAGAGGCGCTCAGGATACGGACACTTTTGAGGTACACATTCGACAGACTGGATGTGTACCGCAAAAGTGTCCGTATCCCTAGGTATTTGAGCGTCGGCAGAAGACAGAGGCGCTCAGGATACGGACACTTTTGCGGTACACATTCGACAGACTGGATGTGTACCGCAAAAGTGTCCATATCCCTAGGTATTTGAGCGTCGGCAGAAGACAGAGGCGCTCAGGATATGGACACTTTTGTGGTACACATTCGACAGACTGGATGTGTACCGCAAAACTGTCCGTATCCCTAGGTATTTGAGCATCAGCAGAAGACAGAGGCGCTCAGGATACGGACACTTTTGCGGTACACATTCGACAGACTGGATGTGTACCGCAAAAGTGTCCGTATCCCTAGGTATTTGAGCGTCGGCAGAAGACAGAGGCGCTCAGGATACGGACACTTTTGCGGTACACATCCGACAGACTGGATGTGTACCGCAAAACTGTCCGTATCCCTAGGTATTTGAGCGTCGGCAGAAGACAGAGGCGCTCAGGATACGGACACTTTTGCGGTACATATTCGACAGACTGGATGTGTACCGCAAAACTGTCCGTATCCCTAGGTATTTGAGCGTCGGCAGAAGACAGAGGCGCTCAGGATACGGACACTTTTGCGGTACACATTCGACAGACTGGATGTGTACCGCAAAAGTGTCCGTATCCCTAGGTATTTGAGCGTCGGCAGAAGACAGAGGCGCTCAGGATACGGACACTTTTGCGGTACACATCCGACAGACTGGATGTGTACCGCAAAACTGTCCGTATCCCTAGGTATTTGAGCGTCGGCAGAAGACAGAGGCGCTCAGGATACGGACACTTTTGCGGTACATATTCGACAGACTGGATGTGTACCGCAAAAGTGTCCGTATCCCTAGGTATTTGAGCGTTGGAAGAAGACAGAGGCGCTCAGGATACGGACACTTTTGCAGTACACATTCGACAGACTGGATGTGTACCGCAAAAGTGTCCATATCCCTAGGTATTTGAGCGTCGGCAGAAGACAGAGGCGCTCAGGATACGGACACTTTTGCGGTACACATCCGACAGACTGGATGTGTACCGCAAAACTGTCCGTATCCCTAGGTATTTGAGCATCTGCAGAAGACAGAAGTGCTCAGGATACGGACACTTTTGCGGTACACATTCGACAGACTGGATGTGTACCGCAAAAGTGTCCGTATCCCTAGGTATTTGAGCGTCGGCAGAAGACAGAGGCGCTCAGGATACGGACACTTTTGCGGTACACATCCGACAGACTGGATGTGTACCGCAAAACTGTCCGTATCCCTAGGTATTTGAGCGTCGGCAGAAGACAGAGGCGCTCAGGATATGGACACTTTTGCGGTACACATTCGACAGACTGGATGTGTACCGCAAAAGTGTCCATATCCCTAGGTATTTGAGCGTCGGCAGAAGACAGAGGCGCTCAGGATACGGACACTTTTGCGGTACACATTCGACAGACTGGATGTGTACCGCAAAACTGTCCGTATCCCTAGGTATTTGAGCGTCGGCAGAAGACAGAGGCGCTCAGGATACGGACACTTTTGCGGTACACATTCGACAGACTGGATGTGTACCGCAAAAGTGTCCGTATCCCTAGGTATTTGAGCGTCGGCAGAAGACAGAGGCGCTCAGGATACGGACACTTTTGCGGTACACATCCGACAGACTGGATGTGTACCGCAAAACTGTCCGTATCCCTAGGTATTTGAGCATCGGCAGAAGACAGAGGCGCTCAGGATACGGACACTTTTGCGGTACACATTCGACAGACTGGATGTGTACCGCAAAAGTGTCCGTATCCCTAGGTATTTGAGCGTCGGCAGAAGACAGAGGCGCTCAGGATACGGACACTTTTGCGGTACACATCCGACCAACTGGATGTGTACCGCAAAACTGTCCGTATCCCTAGGTATTTGAGCGTCGGCAGAAGACAGAGGCGCTCAGGATACGGACACTTTTGCGGTACACATCCGACCAACTGGATGTGTACCGCAAAACTGTCCGTATCCCTAGGTATTTGAGCGTCGGCAGAAGACAGAGGCGCTCAGGATACGGACACTTTTGCGGTACACATTCGACCAACTGGATGTGTACCGCAAAACTGTCCGTATCCCTAGGTATTTGAGCGTCGGCAGAAGACAGAGGCGCTCAGGATACGGACACTTTTGCGGTACACATCCGACCAACTGGATGTGTACCGCAAAACTGTCCGTATCCCTAGGTATTTGAGCGTCGGCAGAAGACAGAGGCGCTCAGGATACGGACACTTTTGCGGTACACATCCGACCAACTGGATGTGTACCGCAAAACTGTCCGTATCCCTAGGTATTTGAGCGTCGGCAGAAGACAGAGGCGCTCAGGATACGGACACTTTTGCGGTACACATCTGTAATGTCCGCGACTTTTTACGCCCCTGCCCTTCCGACCTGCCTACGATCCCCTACGATCTTACGACCAGCTATCTCCTTTCTCGTATGCAAATAGCGCGAGTTGCGCGTTCGCAGCTGTGAATAACGTGAGTATGCAAATCGATGCAGCGTTTGCTACGCGTTGTCCGCCATGTGCAGCGTTCGCCCTCGCCCATCTCACTTTCCCCCGTGGCCCGTTCCTCACTTTCTTGGAGCTCCGTTCTCTGTTGAGCTCAGAAGTCCGCGCCTGTTGGTGCTCCGCGTCCGTCGAGCTAGGAAGCCGTCTCTTTCTGGTGCTCCGTGCCGCGTTGAGCGCGTGTGTCGACAGCGTGTGTGTGAGCGCTAGGCTTTTGTTGGCCTGTGTAGGGTGCGTCCTGAATTATCGTGCCTCTCTTCTTGAGAGCGTGGGTCGGACAAAGAATACCGACGCCACTGTGTGCGACGCCCGCCCGTGCGTGCGTGCGCCTCGTTTGTGCAGTACAGGGAGGGATCAAGGAGCGGCGAAGCAGGTGCCGAAACGAGAGCCGGCCAGCTTTCGCGTCCAGAGGTTCAGCAGCCACAAGGCCTCAGCATCGACGACGGTTTGCGCGTGTCTTCTAAGGGGTTTGAGGTCACTGTAGGCTCCCCCTCCAGCCACCGTCAGGGTTGGAATCAGTCTGGGACTGAGCCCTTGGTTTGAGAGCCTGTGTCTGTAGAAATATGCACCACTGGGTGGCCTGGTCAGCTCAGGCGAGCAAGGCCTGACGCTTGATTGGACACCAGGGTCGTCTAGATAAACCCCCTAGACATCACAGTGGTGGCATACAGTCGTGTTTCGCCCTCGCTTCCCATCCCTTGTAGGAGGTTTGGCCCCCAAAAGTTCGATTTCACTCCCAGTCGACTTTTGAGCCGATTTTGGTCGAGTCGGAAATTGTTTTTCGCGGTCGAATTCTCGCTGCATTCCCTTGCCCTGTCCCTTCACCTCGCATTTTCCCCTTTTTCGCCGCTTTTCTGCCGCGAAATTCCCGAATTTGGCGTGCCCCAACTTTGCGTTTCAGATTTTTTTGGCTACCGTACCCCTACCGATTAGTACACGCTTCGGTTTTCGGTACCGTACCTTTTCCTAAATAGTCTCCACCGACTACCGTACTCGTTCTAATTGCGCCTTTTGTGCTCTTGTGGTCACCATGTCCCAACCCAGGTGCTGCTTTTGTGGTCAGTGGACCACGTCGAATCCGCGCACATGCTCCGTCGCTTCCTGCCGTCTTCCCATTTGCGAGCGTTGCCTTCCCCGCAGTCCGGACCCGAACCATCCCTTCTGCCGCTTCTGCATGCCGCCGGCGCCGCCAGCGCCCGCCGCCCCCGTGCAGCAGCCGCAACCGTCTCTCGCCGAGACTATCCAACATCTCTCGGCGCAGTTTTCCGCCGTGACCGCGCGCCTGTCTCGCATCGAACAGACCCGCGCTCCCTCTTCTGCTTCGGGTTCCCGGTCTCGCCCATCAGCACGCCGCACGCACTCGCGACAAGAGAGCCGTTCCACCTCGCGCGACTCCCTTCCCTATTCGACGCCAACTGGCTCGCCCACTCCCCACTCGGCGCGGCAGCGCGTCCCCTTCTCCGCTCCGTTGCCCCCCGCACCGCAGTATCCATCTCCCACGGTCGACCACTCGTGCCAAACCACCCAATCGGCGCCCGCGCTCCTCGTTCAGCGCGATCTTCCCCCCGAGTACGACGCTGTTTATGACGAAACCCCCGTTTTTGACGCCTATCCGTTCGCTCACCCTCCGCCGTCTGACGAGGGCGTCAGTTCTTTTGTGCGGGCGGGAGGTCCCCCGCAGCCGCCAGAGGGTCGTGCTCCATTTGTTGCTGCTGCCCCCACACAGCGTTTGTCAGCGCGGCAGCGACAGAGAGTGGAGCCACCCAGAGTGCCGCCGACCCGTACTCAGCAATCTGGCGCGCAAGTTTACCAGTCACTCGCGTACGCGCACGAACAAACGAATAGTGGCGAGCGGGTGCCGCGATCGTCGATGCGACAGGTTGATGCCTCTGGTGGTGTCTCAGTTGCATTCGATCAGAGCCGGCCAACGCATGACTGTGTACGCTCTGCCAACGAGTTGCCTCCGTCTTGTTTGTCTCACGCGCAAAGCAATCCCAATCCGCCAACGCATGGCGCGTGCGTCGTCGCGAGCAGCGCACCGGACATTGGTCGATTCTTTGGCGATCACAACAAAGACGAGGTCACTGTCGAAATATTTCTTCATCGGTTCCGTCGGTCCATGCGACTTGAGAGGACGCCTGAGAGTCTTTGGGGTCCTCTCGTCGAGTCTTGGCTTGGTGGAGATGCCGAGCGGTCTATAATGCAGTTGCACGAACAGACTGGCCGGACGGACATCGAATACAGAGAAATCGAACAGCTGCTACTTAAGTTGTATAGGAGCGACAAGCACGCTGACGTCGCGTTCCTGCAGCTTACACAATTCGAGTGGCGCGGCGACCCAATTGAAAAGGTAGTTTCGCGCGTCAAGCAGCTGGTTCTTAGTGCTTATCCGGAAATGCTGCCAGATGCGCGTCAAAACGAAGTGAAACGCACGCTCTTGCGCACTTTGCCGGATAGGTTTGGCCACATCGCAGCTCTAGCTGGTAGGGAAGGCCTAGATGACTTTGTGTCCGCGATCACTCATGAGCAGCAGCGACTGGAGGTACGCCGCCACCGGTATGGTAGTAGTAACTCGTTGCGCTGCGACGAGAGTTGGGATGCGCAGGACCAGTCACCGCCTAGGTTGAACCAGTACCACCAGCAGGAGGATTACTACGATGACTGGCATGGCAGTGACGAGCGCGTTCCTTTCCGTCCTCCCTTCTCCCAACCAAAACCACAACGATTGGCGCTGACGCAGCAGACCCAGTCGAATGCCCCCGCGCAAGGTCAAGCAGTCGTTAGGTTCCGACCTAATCAGTCGCAGACGCGCGACGGCATCCCGATTTGTGATTACTGTGGTCAGCAAGGTCACTTCCTTAGGGACTGTCGCCAATACAACACAGACTCACAGCGCGCGCAGCTGCGAGGCCGTGGTCGTGGTAATGGCCCAGGTGGAGGTCGAGGTGGTCAAGGTTCTGCGTACGTTAACTCTGCCTCTGTGGTGCCCCGCGATGTGTGGGAAGCCAACTCGTGGGAAGAGTTTCGCGCGATCCGCGAGCAGGAGGCTGCCGAGGAGCGCGCGACACAAAAGGCAATCCGCGACGAGGTAGCGCGCACACGCACCCAGCGCGCGCTGAATGGCACATCGTGGCGCGACTTTGCCTCATCTGAAGCGCAGGCCACGCTCGCAAGTGGTCCTGTCGTCTCAGACGCGTCGTGTTCGGTGTACACTGTGAAACGCAAACGACGTCGCCAGAGGAACAGACGCGTGCCCTCATCAGAAGCATCACTTGCCCACGGCAAGGGAACGGTGCTCGATGAAAGTTCGCCTTTGGGCATGGGCATGGACAGTTCTGGTCCGTCGTCTCCGTCAAACGTGAGCCTGGATGGTACACCGATCGTCTGTTCAGTCACAACGCATACACCTTTTGACGCAGTGTTCAGAGAGGATGGTCAGCAGTCTGAGTCAAGTTGGTCGTCGTTTCGGTCTGAGCCGCTTCAGCAGCTGGCGTTCCCTGTCGAGCAGCAGCCCACACCGTCTGTGCCTCTCCAGCCAGCGTCGGTGGTGGTGGACTCTCCAGCGTCGAGCGCAGTGCAGCAAGTTGGGCTCATCGACCCGCCTCCAGCCAGACTCCTGCAGATGCAGCCTCCAGCGTCGAACTCTGTGGTCAACAGCCTGTTGACGCCGCCATATCCGAGGGCGTCACCCCAGCAGCATCTGCAGCCTCTCCGAAGTCGTCTCATCAGACACAGTACGTCCCCCAGTAGGAGAGTTCGTGGCAGCTTTGGTAGTCTACCCAACCCCTCTTCTCCTCTTCCCCAAGTGTCCCAGCCCATGGAGCCTGTCCTCTCATGCGCGTGTAGCACACAGAGCAGACAGAGCAGAGTACCGACAACTGTGCAAAGACGTGCACTGGACGACGCAGTGGTTTGCAAACCAGTTTTGGTTGAATACCCAAATTGTGCGTTCACGTCCCAGGTGCAGCACAGGATCAGTCACAGCATGGTACACTCTCACCAACGCAGCTACACCGACACAGGACACGAGTACACAGTGCAACAAATGAGCCAGCCTGAGTCAGCTCGGCGCCTGTTGAGTGATCTACTGGACGCTAGGTCTTTGGACCGGCGTGTTCAACAGGTCAGCTTCAGGAGGGTTGCTCATGGTCCCCAGGTGGGCACAGGGTCCGGTTTGGTTGGTGTAGAGAGTCCTTGGGCCTACAAAAAATGGCAGCCATCTGCAAAAAAAGGGGTAGGCTAGGTCTCTCAAATTTACACCCAGTCCAACCCACACCCTGTAGGTAAGGCAGTCTGTCAGTCCCTGTCAGTACCGCGGAAAGCACACACACCACTCTACCGGTTTTCTTCTTGGCACCCATCTTGTTAGTGGAGATTCATCATTCTGGGCGAGTATTTCTGATGGCCTTGTCCCGTAGGTAAGAAATCGGCCTATCTTTTCCGTGCTCAGGGCCTTTGTCCGCACGAGTTCTGCCGCCCGCGCATTTGCGCACTCGAACCTGCTATGGTGCCTGGTCCATGTATACACTTGTTCTCTAGTTCCAGACTGACTTTCCGCAAACCACATCAAAACTGGCAGACAGACACAAAGACAATGACGCACACGCAGCGACGCAGTGGCCTTTGCCGTTCTCTGTTTAGCGTTGCTGTTGTTTTTCTTTTCTTGTTGTTGTTGTACCCCATTCACGCTCCGCGATCGCTATTGGTCGTGTCCAGAGCCCCGTAAGCTGGCGATCATGCCCAGCATCGTTGTCGTCGATTTTCCCCACTACCGTATACCCCCCGAACAAGAAACGGAGTTTCTTTTTGTGCGGGCGGGAATGTAATGTCCGCGACTTTTTACGCCCCTGCCCTTCCGACCTGCCTACGATCCCCTACGATCTTACGACCAGCTATCTCCTTTCTCGTATGCAAATAGCGCGAGTTGCGCGTTCGCAGCTGTGAATAACGTGAGTATGCAAATCGATGCAGCGTTTGCTACGCGTTGTCCGCCATGTGCAGCGTTCGCCCTCGCCCATCTCACTTTCCCCCGTGGCCCGTTCCTCACTTTCTTGGAGCTCCGTTCTCTGTTGAGCTCAGAAGTCCGCGCCTGTTGGTGCTCCGCGTCCGTCGAGCTAGGAAGCCGTCTCTTTCTGGTGCTCCGTGCCGCGTTGAGCGCGTGTGTCGACAGCGTGTGTGTGAGCGCTAGGCTTTTGTTGGCCTGTGTAGGGTGCGTCCTGAATTATCGTGCCTCTCTTCTTGAGAGCGTGGGTCGGACAAAGAATACCGACGCCACTGTGTGCGACGCCCGCCCGTGCGTGCGTGCGCCTCGTTTGTGCAGTACAGGGAGGGATCAAGGAGCGGCGAAGCAGGTGCCGAAACGAGAGCCGGCCAGCTTTCGCGTCCAGAGGTTCAGCAGCCACAAGGCCTCAGCATCGACGACGGTTTGCGCGTGTCTTCTAAGGGGTTTGAGGTCACTGTAGGCTCCCCCTCCAGCCACCGTCAGGGTTGGAATCAGTCTGGGACTGAGCCCTTGGTTTGAGAGCCTGTGTCTGTAGAAATATGCACCACTGGGTGGCCTGGTCAGCTCAGGCGAGCAAGGCCTGACGCTTGATTGGACACCAGGGTCGTCTAGATAAACCCCCTAGACATCACACATCCGACCAACTGGATGTGTACCGCAAAACTGTCCGTATCCCTAGGTATTTGAGCGTCGGCAGAAGACAGAGGCGCTCAGGATACGGACACTTTTGCGGTACACATTCGACCAACTGGATGTGTACCGCAAAACTGTCCGTATCCCTAGGTATTTGAGCGTCGGCAGAAGACAGAGGCGCTCAGGATACGGACACTTTTGCGGTACACATCCGACAGACTGGATGTGTACCGCAAAACTGTCCGTATCCCTAGGTATTTGAGCATCGGCAGAAGACAGAGGCGCTCAGGATACGGACACTTTTGCGGTACACATCCGACAGACTGGATGTGTACCGCAAAACTGTCCGTATCCCTAGGTATTTGAGCGTCGGCAGAAGACAGAGGCGCTCAGGATACGGACACTTTTGCGGTACACATTCGACAGACTGGATGTGTACCGCAAAAGTGTCCATATCCCTAGGTATTTGAGCGTCGGCAGAAGACAGAGGCGCTCAGGATACGGACACTTTTGCGGTACACATTCGACAGACTGGATGTGTACCGCAAAACTGTCCGTATCCCTAGGTATTTGAGCGTCGGCAGAAGACAGAGGCGCTCAGGATACGGACACTTTTGCGGTACACATTCGACAGACTGGATGTGTACCGCAAAAAACTGTCCGTATCCCTAGGTATTTGAGCGTCGGCAGAAGACAGAGGCGCTCAGGATACGGACACTTTTGCGGTACACATTCGACAGACTGGATGTGTACCGCAAAACTGTCCGTATCCCTAGGTATTTGAGCGTCGGCAGAAGACAGAGGCGCTCAGGATACGGACACTTTTGCGGTACACATTCGACAGACTGGATGTGTACCGCAAAAGTGTCCGTATCCCTAGGTATTTGAGCGTCGGCAGAAGACAGAGGCGCTCAGGATACGGACACTTTTGCGGTACACATTCGACCAACTGGATGTGTACCGCAAAACTGTCCGTATCCCTAGGTATTTGAGCGTCGGCGGAAGACAGAGGCGCTCAGGATACGGACACTTTTGCGGTACACATCCGACCAACTGGATGTGTACCGCAAAACTGTCCGTATCCCTAGGTATTTGAGCGTCGGCAGAAGACAGAGGCGCTCAGGATACGGACACTTTTGCGGTACACATCCGACCAACTGGATGTGTACCTCAAAACTGTCCGTATCCCTAGGTATTTGAGCGTCGGCAGAAGACAGAGGCGCTCAGGATACGGACACTTTTGCGGTACACATCCGACCAACTGGATGTGTACCGCAAAACTGTCCGTATCCCTAGGTATTTGAGCGTCGGCAGAAGACAGAGGCGCTCAGGATACGGACACTTTTGCGGTACACATCCGACCAACTGGATGTGTACCGCAAAACTGTCCGTATCCCTAGGTATTTGAGCGTCGGCAGAAGACAGAGGCGCTCAGGATACGGACACTTTTGCGGTACACATTCGACAGACTGGATGTGTACCGCAAAACTGTCCGTATCCCTAGGTATTTGAGCGTCGGCAGAAGACAGAGAGGCTCAGGATACGGACACTTTTGCGGTACACATCCGACAGACTACCTAGATGTGTACCGCAAAAGTGTCCGCAGTCGAGTAGAGGACGAGACGTTTTAAAAAGTGCGTTTTGGATGTGTACCGCAAAAGTGTCCGTCTTAAATACTTAGTTAAAATACCGTAAATCCTCCAATACAGCCCCCCCCCCTCCAATAGTGCCCCCCCTCCAATAGTGCCCCCGGGTACGGCAAGGTTGAAATAATAGAGCCCCCCCCTCCAATAGTGCCCCCGGGGGTAAGGGGTATGTTGTGCCATGTGCCTTTTATGGCCAAAAATATAGTGGTAGGTACATTTATATCGTGTATACACACTACTACTAACCAATACTAGTACGTTTCAGCAACTATTAGCGGTAAATCAACCATTAAATGTGGCAAAAGTGATCAAAATCATCGAAAAATCGGCAATTTTGACAGCGAAACTAGCATTACCATTCAAAATTTTTAGGTTGAAATAATAGAAGCCCCCCCTCCAATAGTGCCCCCCCCTCCAATAGTGCCCCCGGGTAAGGAGAGGTTGAAAAAATAGTGCCCCGGGGGCACTATTGGAGGATTTACGGTAGATGGGGTCCCAAACTACTCCTGGGTCAGGAAAAGCAGCGGACCAAGTACTGAGCCTTGGGGAACGCCACTCGTTACAATAGAAAACCCCGAGAAAGAATCTCCGACCCGAACGCGCTGCTTTCTCCCATACAGCCAATTTCCTACCCATTGTACTAAGCGGTCGGCAACTCCGTATGCTCGCAATTTGTGAATTAGCTTTGGATGGCTCACAGTGTCAAAAGGCCCTGGCTATGTCTAGGTAGGCAACATCCACCGGATGACCATCATCCAGGTCAGCCGTCCAGTCGTTCAGACATTCAAGAAGCTGAGTCACAGTGCTGTGGCGTTGTAAGAAGCCATGTTGGGCCAGTGCAATCAGATGGTTGTCTGTAAGGTAAGTTACCAACTTTGACTTAAGGAGCTTCTCCAGTAGCCTGCAGACAGTGCTAGTGATACTAATGGGCCGATAGTTTGAGGGGTTCGTTTTTTAGCCTTTCTTGAACACTGGTGTAATCAGGGTGTACGCGGCAGCGTACAACCCTAATATGTGAGCACTTCCTCAATGCGGTTTGTTGAATTTTCAGTCGCTTATAACTCTTGATTGCCTGAACGGATTGTGGCGAATGATAGCTCAAAAGAACCGCCTTCTAGACCGGAATCGAATGAGCCGTCCCGCGTTTTGGTACTCGAACGCGTTAAGACAAATTGTACAAAAATGTTCCAAAAAAGTGGTGTTTTTTTTTTCATGTTCTGCACACACTTTTAGGGTCGCCGCTCTGGAACGCTACTGTTGATTGGGACGAAACTTGGCGTGAGTACGTAGTATATGATGGCAATTTTGTGCCCCAAGGTAAATTTATCTAGGTGTTTCGGATCTATAGTTATGGCCGATTTGGTCATTTTTCGAAACATAGTCGTTTTATTTTGGTCAAAACCCGACAAGAGTAAAAGTCGAAAAAAAGCCGAGTAAACCCCCAAATGTTTTTTGATTTTCGTGAACAGCTTTACAAAGAATGTCTGGGGCGCTTGCATGATATTTGAAATTCTCACCACATAATGAGATATTGGCAACCAAAATTTCGGCAAATCCGACTAAAAAAAGTTTGTACCCTATAGGCGCTTCAACCGTTCGTGACACCGCTGTGCTGCAATGACAAAAGTTAATCGTCCAGACTTGGAATAGGTTACTTTCGACAAATGGGAGCGCTCCGATGCCCGTGTCTCTGTCAGCCCTCTTCGAAAAGCCACTTTTTAGGTGTTTTGTTCCAAAAGTTTGTTAGCTATAGACGCTTCAACCGTTCGTCGCAGAGCTGTGCTGTAATGATGAAAGTTACTCGTCTGGACCTTGAATAGGTCACTTTCGAGAATGGGAGCGCTCCGATTTCCATGTTTCGCAGCTCGACCCTCTTGGCGCACCCCCATTTTGGGCAAAATTTGGATCTATGATCGTGCATTATTTTTCATTTCCTGAACGAATTCTGGCGCGTGATAGCTCAAAAGAAGCGCATTCAAAGGGGGAATCGATTAAGTCATAACACGCTTCCATACGCTTGTGCATTACCGAGAAGTTTTTGGAGATGGCAGGACCCACTTTACATAACAAGCTTCTTGGTTCGTCGCCCACTCGCGCCTGCATCAATTGGACGGAAACCTCGCAGGCATCTATGCTCCACATCAAAAAATGAAATCGCCGGAGGGACTCTTGCTACATGCCAGCTATGGTTTACTGGGCACATTCTTCTTTTTACCATGTTCCCTAAATCAAGAGGTCGCTGGTTCGAATCCCAGTAACGCCTGCCTGTGCCTTTGCACGTGTCCCCTTGGGAAACCCCCCATCAGCGTTGCTTTACTGCAGTGTCTCCAGTCCATTCCACATTTTTTGTCTCTTTTCTAGGTTCTTTTACCAGAATTTTGGTAATTTTTGAGCTGGGAAAAATATTTATGGACGAATGGTCGCTACAGCCCCTGATACATGAAAATGACACATCTGCACACCCGCACGCACGCACGCACGCACGCACGCACGCACGCACGCACGCACGCACGCACGCACGCACGCACGCACGCACGCACGCACGTACGCACGCACAATGTGTACAGTGGTACACGCTTTTCATAAGCTTTATGGTGCAACACTGAGCATGCGTCCGTTCTGGTCTGCTGCTGTGGATTTGTACCATGTGTGTGCGACGTGCGTGCGTGAGTTTTTGATTAATCTTTCTTTTACGAAAAAACACTGTATTAGGCAGCAACAAAGATGTCCCCGATAGATCAAGCGCCGTCCCCTTCTAGCAACACCGCAGTCCCGAATACCGGGACGCTCACTCTGTATGCGACGCGGCGTTTTAGCAAGCGAAATTCAAGCAACCCTGTGTGGCGTTAAGAACTGTGAAGATGCGCGGTTAAGAAAAATCTGTAAGTGGCTGTAAAGAATGGAGTAAGGACAGGGGGCGTATGGGTAGTCGAAACTGAAAACGCCCTTGCGACGCCTCTCTCTCTGCTGCTCTGCGGAGGTTTACACGGCGCGAGCGCCGCTCGTCGTGTAAACCTTCAGCGTCGTTCTTCGGTTGCAACGACGAGGACGAGCGGAGCTCACAAAGGCCGACTTCCAATAAACCGGCAAGCGGCATCAGGCGTGCGGAAACCAAAAACCGTCCGATGCGCAGCGATGCTTGGCGCAAAGACCCAGTGACGTAGCCAGGACTTGATTTCGGGGGGGGGGGGCGGGAGTTCAATCTCGTCAAATACTCAATTTTGCAACAGGGGAAACCCTGTTGAATTTTTTGGACATTGCGCCATTTCGGCTGGGGAACCTTTAGACACTCTCCAATCCAATCTGTTTACATGCTTTGCGCTCGTTTGCCTGACTACATTCACCAAAACGAGAGCGATGTGGTCAAAACGGTCGATTTTTGTGCTCAAAATGGCGCCGCAGGCAAGATTTTTAGAGTAATGTAACGAGCTTTACATGGTTTTTTATGCAAAACAATGTGCCGCAGGCAAAAATTAGGCTTTTTAGTGTCGTTTTCATCATTATTTGCATTGAAATTGAGAAAAATGCACAGCTTGAAATAATGCAACAGAGGGTACCAAGTTAAAAAAAATTGAGCTTCGGAGACGGTGGGGAAGCTTCCCTCCTCCCCCAATGGCTACGCCACTGCACAAACCCTATATGTTCAAAAGAGAAGGACAAAATACCGCCAAACTTCGCCAATAGGCATTTCGCACAAGCAACTACAGTTGATAGTCAAAAATCTAAACCGCAAAACGTAGAGTGTCCTAGGTACGCATTGCAAGCCATCGAATGCCATTCCAAATCTCAACTGCAAATCATCACATGCGCATGCTTCCCCTGATCACAGTGACAGCTTGGCCGGTCAACCGCACCCTTCCCTTTTCGTTGTCCAACTTCAGGCCGAGCGACGCACCCCGACCTGGGTAGCACTGATACGCTGCAATTGTACAAAAGCGGTTGGAAATATCAAATAAAATATTTCAGAAAAATACCTTTGAATTCGGTCTGTCCATCCAGCTGACCGCCCCAGTAGTTTGCGAGTGCGCAGTGAGCCGAGCCTACATCCGCACAATAGTGACACTGTGCTAATTTTTTGAAACATTCAAATTTGCATAATACGTACGTACCCGTAGCGGGGTCTTCAGGAATGCCCGACCATGGCGCGAAGAAGCGAGATTCAAAGTCATAGTTTGAATTGGCGCTCTTTTGCGTGACTATGACGCCTATGAGGCTGGCTTTGGCCCCATTGCAGCACTGCTGCAGTTCGGACGGTTTGACAGGCAGCGTCGTGAACTTGTCGCTAGAATGTTCATCGACGAAATATCGAACTACAGAAGTACATACATACATACACGAACAAGGGCCTGTACACTAATTCGGTTGGATCGCGATCTACGGCAATCAACTGGGCAACAACAAAACAAAACAGACTCACGTGGGCATTGTGGCCACTCGGAACAAACAGAACTTGCCAACTTGAGTGTAGGCTGCGTCCTCGACGACGCAGCCGTAACTTTCCAATGTCTAAACAAATTGCTAATTAAAACTAGAAAAATTGTCGAGCTTTGCGCAACATCTCAGGTCACCATTCGCAGGTCATTCATTCGTCTACAACCAAACCCCCGCCATCCCCTCGGGTCCAGCTTACCAACCTGTCTCATTTTCTGTACGGCTTCGAAAGGCAGCTCCTAGAAATTGCAAAAGACGTTTTGCTATACTAAGCTATAGTTGCATCATTACGAATACGCGCCAACAGTCGCGTCGTCTACATCGCATTCTTTTTTACCATGTCCTCTGTCACAGGTTTCGTCTGGAATTGAGGAAAGTCCATTTGGATCGCGCCTCCCTCGGCTTTGCTGCAGTGTAACTCTCCGGATAGTGTGTGAAAAGTCAAGGTGGAGTTTGGATTTCCTGCAATTTTTTTACGTTTGCGTGTTTGGCCTAACCATATCACGCATAGCGCAGGCAGTCGACACCGTGCGTACGTGCGTGCATGCGCGCGTGCATGCGCGCGCGCATGCGCGCGTGCGTGCGTGCGTGCGTGCGTGCGTGCGTGCATGCGCGCGTGCGTGCGTGCGTGCGTGCGTGCGTGCGTGCGCGTGCGTAGGTGCGCAAACCAATTTCATTGAACAGCACGTGACTCGTCGCCAGCGTTGCGTGACCGCACAACGGCACCTCTATCGTCGGCGTCATCCAGCGAAGGCCAAAATGTTTTGCTTAAAAGAAAAAATAATAAATTGCTTACATTTGAGTGCAATCATACATGTAACTGGGGGGGGGGGGGGGGGGGGGGGGTTGCCCGCCCCCCAGCCAGAATTTTACCCCTACCCCGGCCCCCCCCCAGACCCCCCCCCAGAATTTTCCTGAAGTTTTCCAACTTGCCAACAATTGTACAAAGTAGTGTACCTTTTGCCTTTCTCAGTGTATTTTGGCCTTAAAACAGCTAAATAACGCTATTTATAGCCTATTTTAAGGCATTTTTGACCTATTTTTGACTGAAAAGTGCCTATTTAGACACTATTTTGGAACATTTTTTTCCCTTCTGGGACCCCCTCCCTCTTCAAATCTGAGTACCCCCCCCCCCCCACGCCCCCCCCAGAAGTCTCTCAGACCCCCCCCCCCACTTCAAAAACCCGGTTACATGTATGAGTGCAATGCAGTAAATAGTGCGCCTGTTGCAAATGTGCCGTCCTTTGGTAGTGGAAACGCGGTTTCGGAAAGATTCATTTCAGCCGCAATCGTTTGCAGAGTTGGGTCGCTGTGGCTTGACTAAAACACAGCGCAGATGGCTTAAACTCGCTGGTCAGGTCGCAGGTCCGATGCAGCACGCGGCTTAACCTACTTGGGAGTCTGTGAGGAAAACCGCCGCGGGATTGCCTTTGAAGATTTCATCGGCAAAGGCATCGACAGTGTAAAGATTGTACGACATGGTCCTGCACTGTAATCCGTTGAGCAAGTTGGCCGTGTGGGTTGGGGAGCTAATACGTGGAATGGTTGGGGGGGGAGGGGGTACTGGGAATGGTAATGTATACTGTTTGTACGGACGAAAGATTTTTCGTGCTGCGCCAACGCAGCAGAGGGGGGACGGCGGCAACAAACAGATAACGGGAACCGCACTCAACGTGGACTTCGACGCGTGTGGTGGGGTGGCCAGCCATACGTGTTGCGCCGCGCAAGCGTATCATCTGTTGAACATGTGCTGGCTGTTGTCTAGACTTCATACGCGCAGACGACCAACCAACATTCGTCGTGCAGCTTGATTCGTGTTCCCGTAAATATTGATTTGAATACGACTTGAATAGTTTTCAAAAATAGCTTTCTTGTAATATAAACACAGGTGTACCTGTTGCGAATGTGCCATCCTTGGGTACAGGGAATGCGGCAACGGAGAGATTGATTTCGGCAGCGATCTTTTGAAGAGGCTTGTCGTCGCTCTGCGTTGACTAAAATATTGAGCGTTGAATAGTTTTTAAGTCAATTTAGTCAGAATAGTTTAATTTAGTTCGAACAGAATGTGACGCAACTGTATCCCACTGCGGAAATACACTACAGAAAATGCAAAACTTGGCATAGTTGCCACAAACTCTACAAAAACATTGAAAGGACTGCTTTTATGACAGCTGCGAATGCAACATAAACATTGAGAAAAAAAACTGTTGCTGCTGCTAGTGCTACTGTGCTACTGCTAATACGTTTCTACATTTCTACATTTACATTTAAAGCTCACTTCGGCTTTGTCTAGAACAACTGCCGCAGGATTGCCCTTGAACAGGTCACCAGTGAAAGCGTCCACCGTGTAGAGATTGACTTGCATTTTCAATTGCGACTGACGGTGTCCGAAACTGCTGCGCTCAAAGGTCAACACAAGTTAGGGAAAACAATGACGCAACTGACAGAATTCTTGCTATACGATGCCTGCCTATACTGCGCAGCAGATTGCAACGCAACGCTACTTGCACTCCACTCGTACTGTGTTAAACACGCACCACGATAGCAAGGCAGCGTTGGCCTAGTGGTAGGGAATCGGCCTCTTGCGCGCACGGTTCTGGGTTCGATTCTTGAAAGACCCACTAGATTGAGGACTTCCCTTCCGATGGATTTTCTCGTGCCATCGCTGCACTAGATTACAGGGGGGGGGGGGGCGTTCTTCCGAATGTCTTTTGGCTAATTCTGTGGCTCTTGACGGGAAGGCGTCATCTCATGGAGATGGGCATGCTTACATGGGCCATTGACGGCCTCCCAGCGTTGCAAAGCCAATAACGGGATATGTAGCAAACAATTTACTTTATTTTGTCTAGCGAAACGACACAAGGCTATCGCGGTCCTCGTGGCACAGGTTATAGATATTTACGCCGCTCTCTCTATTAGGGCTAGCAGATCGG
Organism: Paralinhomoeus sp. GSCO2_6; assembly: GCA_030248085.1. Lineage (NCBI taxonomy): Eukaryota > Metazoa > Nematoda > Chromadorea > Monhysterida > Linhomoeidae > Paralinhomoeus > Paralinhomoeus sp. GSCO2_6. The sequence goes on along the minus strand of JASAMY010000041.1, from coordinate 42,233 downwards.
GGAAATCCGCGGCATATCCGATCTCTTCATAGGGCTCATCGTTCAGCTTCGGTGGCGACGGGTCTTCCTGGACAAAATCCGCAAAAGTGCGTCTGCAGAGTCCATTGGAACTTCTGAAGCCCTGACAGCAGGGACAGTTCTTCTTGACGCCGCCGCCAACCTTTCTAAAACCGTCGAGCGCTTTATGTCTGCTGAGTTCACTCGCGATGAAAATCTTACACTCTGCAGATCTTGCTTCTATCGTGCTTGCAGCGTTCGAATTTGTAGGTGGGTTCTCCGGAGCCGCAGCTGGTGCAGGCTCGGAAGTTGCAGGGCTCAGTCTCGGAGGAGCTGCCTCTGAAAAAAATTCACTCCTCAGAGGGTTTTCTGGGAGCAAAAGCGGTACAGCAGCGACGCACGGGCATCCGCGGCCTCTGCAGGTCCGGATGCGCTTGCGCCGACCGCAGCCTCCGCAGGTGGCGCCGGTGCAGACGCCCCACGAGCTCCAGTCCGACCAGGAGGGTCGAGTGGGACTGGCGCTTACCGGTGGCCTTGTCGGCCTTGGAGTGGTGCCGGCGATCTCAACGCATCCTCCGCCGACGCGCTCAAGAGGAGAGCAGCAGGTGCCTGCGGGGTCGCAGGCCACCTCCCTTCTGCAGATGCGCACCCCTCCGCAGAAGTAGAACTCGGTCTTGGTGCAGCCCGTGGTCGTGGGACAGACGCTGAAGTTGCAGCGCCGCGTCTCCGACGAGGACCCAGAGCAAGATCGGCCGCCGCAGCTCCTGAAGGGCAGCGCGCGCGTTCAAACAGAGGTCCGAACGCTTTCTTTTCGAATTTGGACCGAAATGAGAACCTGGAGCGCCTCTGGGAGCCGCAGCCTCCGCAGGTGGAGCTGCAGCTGGACCAGGAGCTCCAGCGGGACCAGCCACTGGGCGAAGGCGTTGTTTTTGTAGTTCTGGGAGTGGTCCTGGGAGTGGTCCTGGGTGTGGTCCTGGGTGTGGTCCTGGGTGTGGTCCTGGGTGTGGTCCTGGGTGTGGTCCTGGGCGTCGTCACTGGTGGGGCCGTGGCACCGCCCGTAGGATCTGAACATATGATATGATTCATAGTAGCAGTCGGACCTATGTAAATCAGTCATCAGAGAGATCATGTACCCATTCTGTATCGGAGCTTAAAGTTGCCTCTGGAACTCTTGTATATGATGATCGCCTCATTGAGCTTGCTTAGGAACTTTCGGTCGCCCAAGAATTCGGACTTGCACATCCTAGAACATCAAATCTATATTACAAAAGCACAACGGCACTCTCCCCTTGCTCTTGGCTTGCCTTGCTCCCGTGTTGCCAAGATGGTCAGAGGCCTTGATCTCCAAGAAATCCGACTGGCAAGTCAGCGCGCCTCTGAAGCCGCCGAAGGATTCGATCTCCATACGAACCTTTTTGCCGGCTGGCGCCTGAATGCTTGCGCAATTTTTAAACAGTCTTGAGATTTCTCGAATTTCACGCTAGGACCAACCTTGATGACCCAGTTGCAGGTGGCGCTGCCACTCTTGGCCAGCGTCTTCCAGTTGTTGGCCGCCTGCAGCTCGAGCGTTCCACAGCTGGAGCTCGTCTGCTTCACCTGGTCGCAGAGCGTCCCCGTGACACCGTCCGGGCACTTGCACTGGCCGCAGTTGTTGGGGTCGGTGTAGCCGCCCCGCTGGCACGCCAGCTGGCGGCTGCAGGAGCCTGCAGTGCTCCATTGGTGCACTTTAGCGAGTATTGCCAGACAGAAGTCGTTGCGTACCGGAGCAATAGGCCTTGTTCATGGCCAGAGCGTCCATGAAGGAGAGCGTCTCTCGCTGGCCGATGGTGTTCTGGAAGCGGACGTCGATGGTCGAGATGGTGAAGTCTCGCTGCGAGTTCAGGCCGTTCTTGAGGAAGGCCTGCAGTTGACATGCATGTGTTGTTGCGCGTGCGTGCGTGCGTGCGTGCGTGCGTGCGTGCGTGCGTGCGTGCGTGCGTGCGTGCGTGCGTGCGTGCGTGCGTGCGTGCGTGCGTGCGTGCGTGCGTGTGTGCGTACGTGCGCGTGCGCGCGCGTACGTGCGTGCGTGCGTGCGCGCGTGCGTGCGTGCGTGCCTGAGCGTCGCACCCAGCTCGCGTAGTGCATCACGGAGCCAAAGTCGTGGGGCAGACCGAAGAGGTCGACTTCGTTGGCCGGCCTCTCGAGGAAGTTGCCCAACGTGCCGTCGAGAATCTTGTTCGAGTGGATCCTCAGCACGCGGTCGCGTCCCGGCCGCGCCTGCTCGTGCCACATGCCGAGAGCGTGACCTGAAGAATTGAAGAGTTGTGGAAAATGGCGATTGCAGTGCTAACCACTACACCACACTCGCACCCCTCCTAGACCACAAATCACTCATGATAAGCCAGTGGCGTAGCCAGGGGGGGGCGCTTGCCCCTCCCAAAATTTTCAGAGACCCTTACGAAAAATCCCGGTTAGACACAAACAGCAGTCTTGCCCCTCCCAAATCCAAATCCTGGCTACGCCACTGAGACCGGCAGTGCCTGGCGTCAAACCGCCCCCCCCCTGGATGTACAGTGTATGTAACAGGAGGGCGCTCCAGATAGGCAAATTTCAATTTCAGTTTCAATTTCGCAGACCGATCTCGTGAGCCACGACGCCGACGCTCGTGCAGCCGTTGCCGATCGACACGGTCTGGCCGTCCCGACTGGCGCCCACAGCCGACGAGCAGCTGAATTAGCGCAGCGCACAGTTGAATTTTTACATAGACTGGACGTGTCTTTTTAAACTGTCCATTTCGTCTGCCTGCCGGCGTTTACCCTCGCTCGCGGGCTCGATCCCCCCAGATGCTCGTTAAGCCTGGCCAATTTTTGCCCGCCATAACTCGGCTGAGCAGGCGCCAATCTTGATTGACTAGGATCGTTCCGGCGCCGGCAGCTAACCGCAAACGACGAAAAGATCCTCCCAAGGCATCGATCGGTCCGAGCAAGCTAGCCGGGAACATGTTTCAGAGGGCCATTAGAGAAGGGCCATCAGGGAAATTGCCGCTTCAGAGGCGTTCGATTACCCTTCCTTTTTCCGGGCTCCCTTTCCCCTCCCCGGAGACTGCTATCACTCTTCAGCGAGTCCTCACGCCATCTTTTTGCTTTTTTTGTGAGCTGCCCGCAACCCATGATGCTGTGAAGCGCCGCGCTCTGCTTTCTCAGTTATACCATGCGCTTGAAATGCTATAGCTAGACACTTGCTGAAGCACTCTTAGTGAAAGCTGCTTCTTGCCGCAGCTCGTGTGCGCAACTTCTCGTGTGCGTCGTCTCGAAGTGCTACCTACAGTATGAACCTATCGATGTGTACTCTCACTTGTCCACCTCTCATTTCCCTATGTACAGTCGCCCGCTCACCTGCCGCCCTGGTAGAACTCCATGTATTGCCTGGCCTGGGACTTGTCCGTGATCCGCTGGAAGCGCAGACACGTGTGCCGCTCCCACAGCCGGATTCCCGCCGTGACGGCGCCTTGATTCACTGGAAACGGCGCGCGCGCCTTTGAATTTAGAAGGGCAGCGTATGGCGTAGTGGTGGAGAAACAGGCCTCTTGAAGCGCTGTCCTGGGTTCGATTCTTGACTACATCGAGGACTTCCCTCTCAACGGATTTTCTCGTGCCGTCGCTGCACTAGACTACAGATGGCGTTCCTCCAGTTGTCTTTATCTAGGTATGTAATTTTGCTGTAATTATGCGATCTAGGCGTCATGGAAATGTGTATGTTACATACCTAATGGGCCATTGACTAGCCGCTGTCGCCCCTAATCCAACAACAACATTCGGATTTGGATGCGCAGTCGAAGTCAGGTGGGTTTATTATCGGTGCAGGCAGCCGTGCCACGTGCCCAGAGGGAGGTGCACAAATTCGCCAGGTCAAAAAAGTCCGTAGGGCGCACCTCCGCTGGCGACGTCGAAGAGATAGGGAATCCGCTGGGGATTGGGCCAGCGGTCGTTCTGGTTGGCCCTGGTCAGGGTGGCCCTCTTCTTCCTTTGTTCTCCTTCTCCTCCCGGTGCCTGGCCCTGGTCCAGTGCCTCTTCCTGGCTCTTCGCGTAACTGCAACATCCAGACGTCCGTAAATTAGTCGCTCCAATTAAATGAAGCCTCCCCCCACTCCAAGAGTCGCTCCATCTGCTCCTCCCTGAGCTGGATGTCTCCCTCGAAGAGGTTGCTCGACGCCCTGCCGAACTCGCTGTTCTCCGCCGCCTGCGCAGACGCCGGCAGCTCGGACGGCGCTTGGTGGCCCTGGGGTGTGGGTGCATGACGGGGTCTCGTGTACAGAGGTGTATGATACGTATGATATGATACGTATGATACGTATGATTCACAAATTAGTACTTCTGTTCGTGTGAATTGAATTAAATTGCCCGAATTAAAGAATAATACGAATGCTTTGTCTTAGGCTTTAGGTGGAGAGTTCCTATCGCTTCTGCATACTACACCTACTGTGCTATAGGTACACTGTATGCTGTTTTCACTATGCAATCGACACGGCGGTTGTTTGGAGTTGTATATCGCGTCCTCACCAGAACTCTTCCCTTGAACTTCGGTAGGCGCAGCAAGTTGTGAGACTACAGTTGTTGAGCGACTACAGTTGCAATTTGCGAGCGGTATTAAAGGGAGTCGCCGACGAGCGGAGGGGGCGGGGGGAGGGGGAGGGGGGACGGATTTATTTGTGTAACGCCGCACAGCTCAGTGAAAATGGCGAACACAAGTAATTAGTTCAAATTTAAACGCCCACGTCAGTCAAAATTCTCCACAACTCATCACTGCACAGTCTCTGCTTGTATGTTGTAAACTATGCAATTAAGGAAAAATTTGCAGGTGGCTGCAAAAAAGGGGAATATGTGACTACCCTAGACAGTATTCAGCTTGAAAAGCAAACCATGGTATGCGAGCAATACTGAAGTCCATTTTGAAAAAAGATTGTATAACAGCATTGAAGTGGAATGGAATGCAGCATACAATGGTATGACCCATCGACTTGCTTGTCACATATTCGGCGTTTTTAGCGCTCACCACGAGTGTCATCAGACATACGATGCATAAATTACATAGCAGACCAGACGCACGCACGCATGCACACACACACACACACACACACACACACACACACACACACACACACAGGTGCGCACATACAGAGACACTGATATGGATTGTGTTTTGTTTATAGCACAAACGTACAAACGTCTATTGAGGACTTCCCTCTCAATGGATTTTCTCGCGTCGTCACTGCCCTAGATAACCGATGGCGTTCTTCAGCTTCTTTGGCGAATTATGCGGCTGTAGACGAACGGGAAGACGTCATGGAGAAGGGAATGCTATATGGGCTATTGACAGCCTCCTAGCGTTGCCCCTAATCCAACAACAACAACTTGTGACGCGATCCAAAGTCGAGTTCGAAATATGGTAGCCAAAATGCGAAGGTATGGTACCGTAAACCCTATGATTTGTAGCTCCCCTATAATTAGCCCCCCACCCTATAATTAGCCCCCCCCCCTATAATTATACACCCTCCTAGAGCTCGAACGAAAAAATTAGCCCCCGGGGGGCTAATTAAAGGGTTTATGGTACTTTGTTTTGCGACAATTAAGGCTGTGGGCTTAGGCTTAGGCTTAATTTTAGGCTGTGTTTTAACGCCATACCAGAAGTTACCATTTGTTATGCTATAAAAATCAGCAATCACTTGTTGAAGCAGCGTTGAAATTACTGTTCCATACCATGCCGTACAGAGAATGGAGTTGCGCATATCGTTGTCAGTTGTACGTGCAATATAGGCAGTGCAGTGGTTTCTTACTTACAGCCGAGCAATAGTAGTCTTGCCGCAGTCTGAAATGAAGTCGGTCTTTACACCATTGCATCAATCAATGGTTTATGGCTTCATGCTGTGTATACCTGTAAGGGTTGTCCACATGAAAGAAAAACTGACAAACCATGAAGTGGCTCGCGCTAAAAACGCCGAATATGTGACAAGCAAGTCGATGGGTCATACCATTGTATGCTGCATTCCATTCCACTTCAATGCTGTTATACAATCTTTTTTCAAAATGGACTTCAGTATTGCTCGCATACCATGGTTTGCTTTTCAAGCTGAATACTGTCTAGGGTAGTCACATATTCCCCTTTTTTGCAGCCACCTGCAAATTTTTCCTTAATACAGTGTTTTTCCATGAGGTATATATATATATACCTAAGTTGGCGTTGCCACTGGATTGCCATAGAATAGTTTGCGATGCGTAAGGGGAGAATCGACAGAGACGCGTATGGCGACCCAGAGCGGGTAGAACAAATGAGACGCAGATTACCATGCGAGACGCGCAAAACACTTGAGAGCAAATGATTTACGCGCTGGGTCAAATGTTTAGGACGATCAGATCATAGACCTACGGAAGTTAGCTGCACTGTAGGTACAACGTATACATATGTGTCGGTAGAGCGTTGACGATTCGAGGTACTGTGGCATGTGCCATTCATGCAGTCGCATGAGGCGTTCGCGAATGGCACACCAAACACTTTGAAAGAAACGTGCAATTTTTGGAGGTATCAATCCGTTACAGTAAAACAAGGAAATGCGTTATGGCGGTTTGATACACTAAAAGAAGACGGTTCGTTTGCGTGAGTGCGTGCGTGCGCGCCTGTGTGCGTGCGGGCGTGCGTGCGAGAGTGCGAACGTGCGTCGGTGCGTGCGTGCGTGCGTGCGTGCGTGCGTGCGTGCGCGCGCACGCGCGCGCGCCTTGTGAGGTTGCACATGAGAGTGCACATCCCAAAAGCACTTGATGTTTGTTCACTGCTTTGATGAAGTCAGCCAAAAAATAATAATTTAACATCTAAAAAGAAAAACAAAAAAAACTGAAAAAAATGTAGAGTGAGTCGTGGGAACAACATGGGTGAGGCAGGGAAGGACACTTGGGGTAACACAGTATTGATTTGGTTTTCAGGAGATGGCAGAGACGCCAGCGGGAGTCGAACCCGCGACCTCTCGATTGGTTGCCCAAGACCCAATGTTACTAAATGTTCCAGATCTCAAGATTGGGGGCATTTAGGAAGAATCCATTTGGGGGATTAATTTCTGATTGTATACAGCGTATGCTTACAAAGTTTCGTCCCGATTACATTAACAAAAAAATTATAAAAAAAAATATTTGAAAAAATAATTTTTTTTTGAAGGTTCAGGAGCTCATATCTCATTATCCAGTGATGGAACTTTCAAAACATTGACTTACCGATGACTTGCCTTGACGTACTGTTCACGAAAATAAAAGAAAAATTGGGGGTTTACATGGCATTTTTTGGAGTTTTACTCTTGGTGGAACTAACAAAAAAAATCGGCATTGTCGATATAGACACTGGCCGCGCCCAATTTGTTGAAAGTACAATGCTACATGTCTAGGCGGTCAACTTTCACCATTATAGCAAATCTCTGCGATGAGCGGTTGAGGCGCCTATAGCGCACAAAATTTTGGCCGAAAAAACGACTATGTCCAAAAAAACGGGAAAAATTGGCCATAACTCAACACTGGTAAGAGCTAGAGACAAATGCTTTGCAGGTTGAAAATGCCATCATGGGCCGCGCTTACACGCCAAGTATCAGCCCAATCGCTCGTGGCGTTCGCGAGCGGCGCTTCAAAAAAGTGGCAGAGAACACGAAAAAAAAAAACACGCGTTCGCGAAACATTTTTGAAACTATTGACCCCTTACAGTAAAACAAGGAAACGCGTTTTGGCGCGTTCGATGCCCCAGAAGAAGGCGGTTCATTTGAGCCATAGCGGGCCAAAATCCGTTCAGGCAGGCAAAAGTTATAGGCGATCGAAAATTCAAAAAGCCGCATTGAGAAGTCGTCACATATTAGGGTTGTACGCTGACGCGTACACCCTGATTAGGGTTGTACGCTGACGCGTACACCCTGATAGTATGGTCGATTTTAGCAACTTTTTGAAATCATGTCAAGGTTTTTCGTGTTTTCCTACTGAACTAACATCACCTTCTAACGCGCTATCTAACGCGCTATAGCACGTATGCATACTCGGTCGCAGTACAGAGATATGTCCCAAACTGTTTGAAAGCAAAAATCAAAACACGTCATTTTGTTTTGAAACCGCACAGGCGTATACAACTCACATTTTTAGAAAGAAAAGGTTCTGAAGTGATTTGTGCTAGGCGCTGTTAATCTTGAGTTATGGTTTACTTTGTGAGTCAGTACTTGGCACAGTGGGTTTGTCTGTCAGTGCTTTGGCGCGATCCGTAAGACATCAGACTACCGATCGAGAGGTCGCCGGTTCGACTCCCGATGGCGGCTTTGCTTTTGCATGTGTCCCTGGCAAGAGGGATAACGACTTGTTGCCCCACCCTTCCACTCTGGTCTTTTCTCTAGGTTCTGCCGATTTTTTTTTTTGATTTTTTGAACTTGTGAAAAGTTTGAAAAGCGTGCGCGCGTGCATGCATACATGTGTGCGTGCATGCGTGCCTGCATAGGTTTTACGTATCAATGTGTGTCTTACGAAAAAACACTGTATTAAGGAAAAATTTGCAGGTGGCTGCAAAAAAAGGTGAATATGTGACGCTATTTTGTTAAAGTCCAGTTTGAAAAAGAGGGGTATTAATTAAGGCACGCCTCATTGATGTATAGCCACCTACACTTTGCAGCTGATCAACTTCAGTTTGAACAAACCGTGTATAAAAAACTGAACCAAACGCAGCAACACGTCACATATTCGGCATTTTTTGTGCGAGCCATTCTCATTCAGCCAAAACGCAACAGCAATCCTTTCACATGGAAGAGTGAAAAGTCGAAAAGTCGAAAAGAAGAAAAAAAAATAAAGAAAAACGATTTTTCAACGGAATTCTGGCAAAATTCTTGGCAAATGACCAACCCCGCCGTCTCCGCGAGGTCCGCTTCTACTAGCGACTCGCCCTCGAAGCCGAAAATCTGCGAAAAATGCAAAAAGCCGGCCGAGAAGGATTGCATCAGCTGCTTCATCTGCGGAGGACTCCTACACGGCGGCTGCTGCGACCCCGTGCTCACGGCCCAGCAGCTCAAGTCGGCCCTACTCTCGAACCCCGGCCTGTGCTACGCCTGCAAGTCCTGCCGCGGCGTCAGCGAGGGCGGCATCAAGGGCCTGATCACGAAACTGGCCGAGCAGAATCGCGCGCTGGCCGACCAGAACCGCGTGCTCAGCGAGCGCATGGCGCAGCTGGAGCGCCACTTGGGCGCGTCCGCCGCCCCGCCCGCCCTCGACTTCAACACCATCTTCACCGCCGTCGAGGAGTATTTTGAGCGCAAGGAGAAGCAGAACAACGTCGTCGTCCACTTCCTGCCCGGAGACGGGCCCCAGTCTGCGGAGTCGGACACTGGCAAGGTCAAGCAACTCGTCGCCGAGAGCGGGGGCGACCCCGAGTCGGTGACGCGTGTCTTTCGCCTTGGCAAGGCGCGCACCGACCGGAAGCCGCGCCCGCTCAAGGTCATGTTCAACTCGGTCTGGTCGAAAAGGTCCCTCATCACCGGCCAGCAGCGGCTCCGCGACGCCCATGCCGACCTCAATACGACCGGCGCCCGCTTCTTCGTCCGCGACGACATGACCGAGATGCAGCGCGAGGCGGACAAGAAGCTGCGCGACCGCCTCAAGGAGCTGCGCGACCAGCACCCCAACAGGTTTCTAGTCATTCGGAACGGAGAAATTCACGAGAAAATCAACGGTAGACTGCAGAATTTTCAGTAGACGGCTTTACTTGTAATGTAAACCGAGTACCTTTTCTATTTTGCAATATTCGCTCGGTGCATCTGCATAGTAAACTAGTTGAATTGCATTTTGAGCTAGATAAGTACGAGCCTGATAAATTGCCCCTAGTGTTTCTGACTGAAAGCTGGCTAAGTCCCGACGATCTCGACAGTGCCTTGCCTAGATGCCGCGACTACGTTATTTGCCGTCAGGATAGAATAGGAAGAATGGGAGGGGGTGTTGTCGCTATGATCCCAAGGTATCTCCCAGTCGGAATACCTGCTAACTCTTCAAAATCTTGCGAATCATTTGAAGGTTTCTGGTTGGACATTCATACAAAGGGTGCCCCCTTCCGACTCGTCTTAGTTTATCGTACACCAACGTACACGGGCTTGACCACCGACCTACTCGGTTTTCTTGAGTCTGCCATGCAGACCCGATCTCCTGTCGTTGTATTTGGCGATTTCAATTTCCCAGACATAAACTGGGTTGACCACACTGTTACCCCTGGAGCTAGTCGTTTGACAACGCAGTTTCTACAAAAAGTTTGTGAACTAGGTCTTGAGCAATTTGTATTCCAGCCAACCAGGGGAAACAATATTTTAGATCTGATTTTCTGCAACCAGCCAACCTTTGTACAAGGTGTCCAGGTCCTACCCCCACTCCCCATGTGTGACCATAATACGATTACTGGGTTCTTGCCTGTGGATGAGAATGTAGCATCAAATCTAGGTACTGAAACATTCAGAGACTTCAAAAATGCGAATTATGAAATTATGGTAGATGCATTGATTAATAATTATGATTGGTCAGTTGTTTTTGAAGGTCTGTTTGATATTAATGCTTTATGGTCGACTTTTTCTGCTATTTTGAATGACTTAATACAGCGTCATGTGCCTCTTCGCATCGCCAAACAGAAACAAAATCCCCCAAAAAAACCTCACTGGCCTGCTTCCGTTTGGAGATTGCATAAGAGGCAACATGACCTGTACATCAAATATAAAAAGTCAAATACTGCTCAGGCATATCAGAACTACCTAGCCGCTGCCAAATTAGCCCGGGAAGCCAAAAAAACCGTGCACGCAAAAGTCGAATTTGGAGTTCTGAATTCCAAGAATAAGAAAAAATTCTTTTCATATGTAAATGGGAAAATGCGCTGTAGGCAGACAATACCTGCTCTGCAGAAATCTACTGGAAACATGGCCTTCAGAGACCAAGATAAAGCCGATTGCCTCAATGAATTTTTTGCTTCTGTGTTTATTGAGGATGATGGAGTCCTACCCCAGTTTCAAATCCAAAGACATGAGAATATGCCTAATGTAATTAATTTCGCCCCATGGGAAGTATACTATGCATTAAACTCCCTTGCCAACAAACTTAGTTCTGGCCCCGATGGCTTCCCTCCAATTTTATTTAAGAATCTGAGATTAGGTCTGGCAGAACCTTTGGCACATATTTTTAATTTTTCGTTTCGCCTGGGTAAATTACCAGATGAGTGGCGGTTGGCAAATGTCACCCCTATATTTAAGAACAAGGGTTCAAGCTCAGACGTCAGCAACTACAGGCCAATCAGTCTAACCAGTGTTGCATGCAAGGTGATGGAAGGACTAATTGCTAAATCACTGACTGCTGCTTTTGACCGAAGCTCATTAATTACTTCCAGTCAACATGGATTCATGCATAAAAAATCAACCATTTCCCAGCTACTTGAATGTTTCAATGACTGGACAAAAGCAGTAGACAGTGGCCATTGTATCGATGTCATATATCTCGATGTTGCCAAAGCCTTTGACACAGTTAGTCACCCAAAGCTTATGCATAAATTGAAATCGTATGGTATTGGGGGACATTTGCACACCTGGTTGTCTGATTTCCTATGTAAACGTTACCAACGAGTCCATATCAGTGACTGTTTCTCTAACTGGGAACCAGTCACCAGTGGTGTTCCACAAGGGTCCACTTTAGGACCCTTATTATTTTTGCTCTACATCAATGATTTACCTGCCCAGGTTGTTTCTGCCTCTGTGAAACTTTTTGCTGACGACTGTAAGCTTTACCTGTGCGCACCCAAGAGCAACCCGAATTTCGCCCCACTTTGTGCCGATCTAATGGCAGTAAAAAACTGGTCTACAGTGAACCAACTAAAATTAGCGCTAAATAAGAGCTCCGTCCTCCACATGGGCCGAAGCAACCCAGAGTATAGTTACAAAATCGACGATGTTTTGCTACCTGTTGAAAATACGGTCAGAGACCTTGGCATATTGGTTTCTGACACTTTAAAATTCAATGAGCACATTCAGGCAACTCAAAAATCCGCCTTCATTGTGTCATATCGCATTTTTCAGTGTTTTCATACAAAAACCAGAGATTTTCTTTTCTGTATGTTTAAAACTTATGTGAGACCAAAGCTCGAATACGGCTGCGAAATTTGGAATCCCACCTATCAAACCTACATAGACATGATAGAGCGAGTCCAAAGGTCGTTCACAAAACGCATTCCAGGTCTACAAAATTACACCTATCCTGAGCGACTCAAAATCTTAAACACTTTATCCCTGGAAAATAGAAGGAAAATTTTCGACCTGGTTTTGGTATACAAATTGCTCAACGGTCTGGTTAAAATTGACTATAACGCATTCTTCACACTTGGTACAGATAGGCGAACCCGTGGTCATTGTAGGAGGTTGGTCAGGACCCATGTACGCACTAATACCAGAGCCCATTTCTTCTCTGAAAGGGTTATCCCACTGTGGAATGGACTTCCAGAACATATTGTCACAGCACCATCTCTGACGACTTTTCGTAATATGCTAAAATGCTTCTTGGGGGGAGGTAACCAAGGATCCTAGCGATCCCCCTCCTTCCCACTCGTACCCCACAGTATACTGTAAGACATGCATACACGACATATCGATATTGTTTTAGAGGAATTTCGTATTTGCTTCTCCCTTACTCAACTCATGGTGATCTATATATATATATATAAACAAGGTGAATCTCGTGAGTTTGCATTTCGTTCAGTTGTTTTTCTTTCCGTCCTGCTTCGCTTTCTTCGCGTTGTTTCTATGCACCTCGTCGGTATTTTATTTCCTTGCGTTTGCTTGTGACGTTTGGGACGAGTAAAGCCAAATAAATAAAAAATAAATAAAAAAACATCTCATCTCTCTCAGACAACGCGTTGCCATTGGCCATTACCATGGACCTGGCACAGCCAAATTTCCTGGTTAAATAATCGGCACCCTGCTAACATTTGTGACATGTGGGTTGCCACTACACTTACAGTCATGTGCATGCATACATACTGAACTGACTCCATTCATCATTCCCCTTTTGGCATTTCAACCAATGATGAACTGCTTCTACAACGTTTGCGTTGTGCAATGCACCATTTTACATCGTGTGAGTGCTTACATGTGTGCGTGCGTGCATGCGTGCCTGCGCACGTGCGCCTGCATCGTGTTTCATGTGCAAGATCATGGGGTCGTTCCTGCCTGTCTCGCAACCATGTGGCATTCAGTCATGCGGCATATGTGAATGCACTGTGTTCCAGTCTAGTTACGTCCTAAAAATTGCCACGGCACCTTCCTATGCACAAAAAAATTAAAATTAATTGGGAGTGGGAAAATATGGCTGCGAACACAAAAAATGCCGAATATGTGACATGTTGCTGCGTTTGGTTCAGTTTTTTATACACGGTTTGTTCAAACTGAAGTTGATCAGCTGCAAAGTGTAGGTGGCTATACATCAATGAGGCGTGCCTTAATTAATACCCCTCTTTTTCAAACTGGACTTTAACAAAATAGCGTCACATATTCACCTTTTTTTGCAGCCACCTGCAAATTTTTCCTTATATCTAAGGCAGCGACAGCGCGAGAAAATCCAGTAACAGGAAAGTCCTCGTCAGTGGTTTTATCTTGAATCGAACCCAGAACTGTGCGAGGCCGCGCTTCTCTCCCACTAGGCGATACCCCCCGACCATGACACTGGCTGGTTCACGAGGTATTTTCACGGCGTTGCAGAAGAACCAAGAGCTGGAGTTGCGCAGCGGGGGCGGCCAGTCGGCACCTCCTACCCCACAGCAAGCGTCGTTGGCGGCGCCGGCGCAGTGCGCGACAAAGTCGCGTCGCCGTTCTCTCAGCAGCGTGTCAGCTGCGTCGGTCGAGGAAACGGCTGGCCGACCGCCACTGCCGCCCGCCCGACGGACGCGCTCCAGCGCCAAAATGGAGAGCGTGCCGCCGCCCACTCCCAATTTACAAACCCCCCCCCCCCCCCACAACGCAAGCGACCCTCTCTCTAAGCATACGCGAATTCACTCGGTGTATGCACTAAGGTTCCATGTTTGAAAGTTTGAAAGAGAGGTTCCATGTTTGAAACTACAGAGTTTGAAAGAGTTTGGACAGTGGATTGTGCGTTCTGAAAGTTTGTACTCAGACCGTCGTAGTCGCAACGTCGGAGGACGGTTTGAATATTAACTCGGTTGTATACGCGAATGGACAGGTGTAAGTTGAAAGGCACGCACGCGCAATTTCAAACTTTGTGCACTGAGGGTTTAATTCTATACTATGTTTAGGCTTTGGCTTAGGCTTTGGCACCTAAATGGTGCAGGGTGCGTGCCTTTCTGGGTGCGTACATTTCATGGTGCGTGCCTTTTAAGCGTAACCGAATGGACAGATCCCGAATGCCACACCAAAATAAGTTGAATTCTTCGGAGCTAACTCACCATAGTGTGGACAGGCCTATAAGCCTGAGCAGGGCCTAAGCCTAGGTAACTCCTAAGCAAGGGCCTACTGGGCCTAAGCTTGCGAGGCGCAACGCTTAGCCTACAAAACACGGCCGTTCTACCACACGATCTATTTCGGTGCGTAGAGGGAGGCGTAGAATCGAAAATCCGAAATCCGCAGCTTGCTACAGAATCTTTCAAGCGTTTTGTTGTTGGCGTTCGCTTCTAGTGTTTTGAGGTTGGCGACTGCAGGCAGGAGAGGATGAAGCGAGGCTGCTACGAAGGCGCGGATGCCGGCTGGGGCCGTGCCGTTCCTACAGCTGTTTTCCTCTTCCCTTCAGTAGAGTCCACCGCAGGACAACAAATGGCGAACCCTCTGCTATTCAACGACAGGATGGGACGCATAGGAAAGTCCTGATTGATCAATAAACGTGCGATCCACATTTCAATTCATGCTTTCTCTCCACTTGCGGATCCAGAAGAGAGGAGAGGGGGGGGGTTTCCCTCTCCTGTTAAATTTTGAAGGTTAAATTGCGCCGCAAAAAGTTGACCCTCTCCCCACCCCACCTCTGTCAGAAAATCCTGGATCCGCCAGTGTTTCTCTCGTTCGGCTTTTCTGCAGGTACAGTTTCGTTTCTGCAGTGCAGATGTAGTGTAGATTAAAGGTACCCAGTGAGTGTAAAAAAAGAGCAAGTCTCCTCAAACGATGAGTAAGGAGCGGAGAGTAGCGGTGTGCTGGTCGGCGGTGCGAGTAGGCGACGAACTTGTGCTCGACCGCAAGTTCCTGACGTACCGCAAAAATATGTAAATTTTGAATTTTGAAGTCGTAAATTTGCATTTTTAAGTCGACGACAACAGAACTACCGTATATGCGCCTCTTTCGCAATTTATGTCGACATCTATTTCGGCGTGCCCTTTCCGTTTTTGGCGGAAAGTTCAAAATTAAAAATACCTAATTTAGTTTTTTTCTGTGATTGTATTCTTTGGTTCCGTCGCGTTACCGTTGTGCTGCTGGTGCAAGATGTACGAAGAGGAAGTCGTCGTGGCTCCCGCCGACGAATTTATAAAGGTTGCTTGTGCTTTTGCTTCTTTTTTCTTTCTTTCTTTCTTCGATTGCGTGTGTTGGCTTCGCTGTAGGTGGCGGTTCGCGTCCGTCCACTGGACGAGGAGGCGCGAGCGTTGGGGGCGCGCAGCTGCGTGCTGCTGGACGCGAAGAGCAACAGCGTCACATTGGCGAAGTCGGCGAAGCAGGAGGGCGGCGCGGCCTTCGAACCGCTCGCCTTTGACCACGTTTTCGGCGAGGAGTCGACACAGGTCAGCCCCTTTCCCTCCGGTTTGCCTGTTTGTTGGGCCGCGAGCGCCCTCTTGTCTCACTTGAGGAGGTGATCTTCTCGCTGCTGGGCAAATCGATCATCGAGGGCTGCGTCGAGGGCTACAACGGCACCATCTTCGCCTAGTGAGTGTGCCGACCTGCTGCCAGTGCGTGCGTGCGTGCGTGCGTTGTGGTACGCGTGTGCGTCGATTGCAGCGGCCAGACGGGCAGTGGGAAGACGCACACGATGCTGGGCCCCCCGGAGGCGGCTGGAGGCCGCATCGACTACGAGCGGCGGGGCGTGATCCCGCGCGGCCTCGAGTACCTCTTCCTGCTCATGGGTCGGCAGAAGGAGCTGGTGAGCGAGTCGGAGTCGCCTTCTGTCGCGCGCGTCGACACGCCCTCCCCTCCCCTCCTAGCTGGGCGAGGACGTGAGCTTCCTCTGTCGGTGCACCTTCTTCGAGCTGTACCAGGAGCAGCTGTTCGACCTGCTCGACTCCGCCTCTCCCAAGCTGACGCTGAGAGAGACCATCAAGTCAAGCAGGGCGCCTTCATACAGGGCGCGAGAGAGGTTGAGGTCCAGAACGTCACCGACGTCGACCAGGCGAGTGCGGGGAGGGGGAGGCTGTTGTTGGATTAGGGGCGACGCTACGCTAGGCGGACATACAGCATACCCGTCTCCATGACTCCTTCCTGACTAGAGGCACATAGCCACGTGCATTCGGTTCGGAAGTACGCCATCTGCAATGTAGGGCAGCGACAGTGGTTCGTTCAATGGTTCGTTAGGTGGATCCCTCGAGAATCGAACCCAGAACCGTGCGCGCGCGGGAGGCCGATTCCCTAGCACTAGACCATCCCCGGGTCGGGTCGTCAGCCGTGCCAGTATGGAGCGCGCGCGAAGCTTAGGTGCTGGAGATGGGCCGTGCGAACCGCAAGGTGGCGTCTACGGCCATGAACCGCGAGAGCTCGCGGAGTCACGCCATCTTCATTCTGACGATCGAGTCGGAGGAGAAGGCGAACGGAGTGCACAACCGCAAGGTCTCCCAGCTGAATCTCGTCGATTTGGCCGGCAGCGAGAGGCAGAAGGACGCGCAGACGGCAGAGGCGCAGCTCAGGGTCAAGTCTCTCTCTCCCCCCCCCCCCCGACCCGACGCGTCCTACTCGAGGGAATGTGACTTCAGGAGGCGGCCTCCATCAACACGTCCCTGCTCGGGGCGCGTCATCAACGCGCTCGTCCACAATTCGCGTCTGCTGCCCAACAGGCCGCGACGGTGGATTCCCTACAGAGAGTCGGCCTTGACGCGGCTTCTCAAGGTTGGGAACCCGCAGTCGGGGCGGAAGTGTCGCCCCACGCACGCACGCACGCGCGCGATTCAGGACTCGTTGGGCGGCAACGCGCGTACCTGCATCGTGGCCAACATTCATCGCGGCACGCGGTACGCGTCGACTCTTGTCCATTGCGAGAAAGAGAGTCGACACTGTCACTGAATATTTAGCTGCTTTGCGGAGACGTACTCGACCCTGAAGTTTGCCTGGAGCGCGAAGCAGATTCGGAACCGGGCGGTCGTCAACGAATACGTGTCCGGCGCGAACGTGGAGGCGCTGCAGGTGGGGGAGGGGGTGGGGTGGGGACGTCGCGCGCGGCGGCTACCTCCTCCTGCCGTTCCTGTCTTCAGCTGGAGATCGGTCGTCTGAAGGCGCAGCTCCGCCGTCGGACGCGGCCGCGCCGCCGACTGTGACGCCCCAGGAGGCGGTCGACTGCCTCACCGACGCCGCCTACGCCATTCAAAAGCTACAGAGCGAGAACAAGGTTCTCCTCAGCCCCTACCTTTGAGGGAGGGAGGGGCGAGGCGACGACTCGGCGATGCGCTCGCAGGGCCTGCGCCGCCGTCTCGACTGCGAGCACGAGGCGCTGGATTGGAAGGAGGAGCAGATCCTGAGTCTGCGCATGATCCTCCAACTCAGAAACGACCGCATTCGAGGACTCGAGACCGCCTCGGCCGACGGCGTCGCCTCAGAGTTGGGGCACGCCTCAGAGCACGCCGTTGTTGTTGGGTTCGAGGGCAATGCTTCGAGGCCTTCAGTGGCCCATACGGTAGACCCCCCACCCCATCTCCACGACGATTTCCTGCCTGGAGCCATCAATATCTAAGGCAGCGACAGCGCGAGAAAATCCAGTAACAGGAAAGTCCTCGTCAGTGGTTTCATCTTGAATCGAACCCAGAACTGTGCGAGGCCGCTTCTCTCCCACTAGGCGATGATACCCCGACCATGACACTGGCTGGTTCACGAGGTATTTTCACGGCGTTGCAGAAGAACCAAGAGCTGGAGTTGCGCAGCGGGGGCGGCCAGTCGGCACCTCCTACCCCACAGCAAGCGTCGTTGGCGGCGCCGGCGCAGTGCGCGACAAAGTCGCGTCGCCGTTCTCTCAGCAGCGTGTCAGCTGCGTCGGTCGAGGAAACGGCTGGCCGACCGCCACTGCCGCCCGCCCGACGGACGCGCTCCAGCGCCAAAATGGAGAGCGTGCCGCCGCCCACTCCCAAGTGACACCCCCCCCCCCCACAACGCAAGCGACCCTCTCTTGTGAGCATACGCGAATTCACTCGGTGTATGCACTAAGGTTCCATGTTTGAAAGTTTGAAAGAGAGGTTCCATGTTTGAAACTACAGAGTTTGAAAGAGTTTGGACAGTGGATTGTGCGTTCTGAAAGTTTGTACTCAGACCGTCGTAGTCGCAACGTCGGAGGACGGTTTGAATATTAACTCGGTTGTATACGCGAATGGACAGGTGTAAGTTGAAAGGCACGCACGCGCAATTTCAAACTTTGTGCACTGAGGGTTTAATTCTATACTATGTTTAGGCTTTGGCTTAGGCTTTGGCACCTAAATGGTTCAGGGTGCGTGCCTTTCTGGGTGCGTACCTTTCATGGTGCGTGCCTTTTAAGCGTAACCGAATGGACAGATCCCGAATGCCACACCAGAATAAATTTAATTTGTCTGAGCTAACTGAGCCTAGTAGACACGACCATAAGCCTGAGCAGGGTCTAAGCCTAGGTAAATCCTAAGCAAGGGCCTATTGGGCCTAAGCTTGTGAGGCACAACGTTTAGCCTACAAAACGGCCGTTCGACCACGCGCTATTTCGGTGCGTAGAGGGAGGCGTATAATCGAAAATGCGAAATCCGCAGCTTGCTACAGAATCTTTCAAGCGTTTTGTTGTTGGCGTTCGCTTCTAGTGTTTTGAGGTTGGCGACTGCAGGCAGGAGAGGATGAAGCGAGGCTACGAAGGCGCGGGTGCCGGCTGGGGCGGCGGCGGCGGCGGTGCGGTGGGCGTCGTCTCGGCGGTGGGCGGCGGCGGCTACGCTCGCGGCGAGGCGAAGCGGCACCGCTCCGAGCGAGCTGTCGAACTGCGCTTTCTGATCAATGCGAAGGTGCGCTGTTGCCCTCACAAGCGTCTGTGGTGCATGCCTGAGACTTCTCTTCGTACTTGTTGTGCTAGTGCTATACTGCTAGCCGAATTCATACCCTAACAAAATGCGCGCGTTTGTGCCTTGCCAGATTCACGCTCGGCAGCAGTGCCGGTCTAACATTCGCTTGACGGGCTGAACCAACATGGAGGTGCCAGTGGCTGATCTAGCCAGGGTTGAGGAAGGGAGAAATTCCTGCCTCTCGAAATCGAAATCGAAAATCCAGGGGAAAGGGCAGGGCCGTGGGAAACGTGCCTACCAAACCTACTTTCCCGCATAAAAATGCGTGTAGGTAGTCGAAAATCGCAAACTGTTTCTCCTGCAGCGCCGATTTTATGTATTGCTTCTCAATAATATACCGATTGGGTGCCTAAAACATCGCCGAAATTGCCCAGCATCTGTTAATTTCAACAGGGTTCCCCCTTCTGCGAAATCCTTCCCCCTTTCGAAAACAATTTCTGGATCTTGATCCGCCACTGGTAGGCGCGACAAGAGCGTCGAATCGATTCACTCGAAAGTATTTCGGACATCGGGGAGATATTGGGGAAACGCGTACTTGGTAATATAAAAATAAAAGAAAAATAAAGATCCGCTATCACAACAGAAATGTTTAAATCATTGACCAGGCTCAAGCAAAAAAAAAACAACTTTTTTTCCTTTTCATGTACATTTTTTTCAAAAATCTTTGTCGTTTGATTGATGAAGGATACCTGACGACCCTAAGTAGTACGATCCATGATCCGTTTAGTGACATTCAGTACGCATTAATTCGATTTCCACCATTGCCATGTTGTGTAGTATATACTGGTGTACAGTACACATCATTGCAGACAGCATTCTGAGCCAATCAGTGTGTCAAAACCAGCAAAGTAAGCCAAAAAGAACCTATTGTTTGAAGTACACTTTAGCAGCTTTATATCGTGAGGAGTAGGTTTTTTGTCGGCTTTCGGTCGCCAGTCGCGGCTTGATTCAGCACCAACAACCTCTGAATCACCTACAGTACTGAGTGCAAATTACGGTTATTTAGCTACGTTTGGAGGACACTACCCGAAAGTGTTCCTTCCACTTATGCCAGTTTCACAACGTTTCTACTGATAACAACGAAATTAGCGGCTTTTTGCAGTTAGTTCTTAAAAAAAATGATCACCCGAGTGATAGTCACAATAATACGCGGAACCGCTTGGTCTTCCAAAATTGTCCACTACACAGTCACAGGCTGCGCAAATAATTAAAATAGGCAGTATGAATGAAGGGTTCGTCACATCTAGCTTGTCTGTATGACTCTGATCGCCCAGTTGTTGTCTCAGCGAAGGGCGTATTTTGGCGTGTCTGACTAGCTATGTCTCTGTCTGTTGTCAAAGGCTTGGCGTTGAAAGCCAGCCCTGCGGAGGGGAGCTCCAAATCGAGGACCGTATGAGGGGGGGGGGGGACGCCTCTCAGTCTGGGCGATCGATCCGTGACTGCCCGCGCCGGTGGTAAACGTTGTCGTCAGGTGTCGCGTGTCGCCTGCCGGCAGGTGGCCCTGTTTATTTATTGAATTGGCGCAGTCGATGAGAATGGACTAACTGGCTGCTGGACTGAGTCTAGCCCGAGAGAGGTAGCGGCTAGCGGCTAGCTGTCAGTCGTCGCTTGCAGGTCGCCGGCGCGGTGATCGGACGAGGCGGCGAGAACATCAAGACGCTGCGCAAGGACGTGAGTCGGCCAGCCTTCCTCTCTCTTTTTTCCCACGCCCCTCCCTCCTGTGTAGCCCTAGCTCTCTCTCCCTCCGACCGTACACTACCTACCGTAGTAGAGGCAGCCGTGTGAAAGCCGGAGCCGACGCCCATTTCAGTACAACGTCGGCATAAACGTCCCCGAATCAAGCGGTCCCGAGAGGTAATTGAGTGATGATCGTGACCATGACGTCACCCGGCCCGGCCCCGCCAACCCGAGCCGAGGTCACCACCGCCTCCACCACCTCCTCCTCCGGCCCGCCTGCCTGCCCGCCTGCCTGTGTCGTTCGTTGGCCGGGGCGCGCGCGCACCGGCCGCTCTCCCGCCCTTCTGCCATTCCGAACAACCTTGCGTGGCGGCGGCGGCGCATATCCATGGAAACCCGGCCGGCCCGGCCCGGCCCCTAAGGCGTGCTCCAACCCAACGGAGGCGCCCCGTTGCAGGATCATCCAGATCTCGGCCGACGACAAGGAGGAGGCGTTCAACTGCCTGCGCGGACTCTGCGACAAGCTCGCCAATGAAAAGGTCGATGAGGTGACGTGCGTGCGTGCCCGCCAGCGATGACCCCCCTCTCTCTCTCCTCTTGGCCGAGCCTATCTCTTTCAAAGGCGCCTTCCTCGCGTGCCCGCCTCCTTGCCAAGTTGTCGTCGTCGTCGTCGGCGTGAGTGACACGCGCGCGCGCGCGCCCGGCCGTTGTTGCGCCTAATCACTCCCGGCGGGCGGGCCTGGCACGCGCCCGCCTCAACCTGACGACGACGACACTCATTAGCGCCTGCACCTGTCCGCCTCGCTCCTTTGGATTTGTGCCCGGTCCCGCAGCCCTCTTAATTAAATGGCCCGCTCGCGGGCGATGCGGTTCTCATCATCTGCTCCGCGTCCTCGTGTCACCTCCCGAATCTCGTCCCGCGAGGGAGAGAGAGAGAGAGGCGCACTCATTGCGGCTTTTGTCTCCTCGCTGCGAGAGAGCCCCCGTCGCCCGTGTCGTCCTGGCAACCGTCCCGGCGCCGGCCCGCCTCTGCTCGCGCCGCAATCGAACCCCTCTCTCCCCCCCCCCCCCCCTCCAGCAGTGACCGGACACAGAAAGAGACGGCCCTCGTAGTCAGTCAGTCCATTCCTTCCACTGCCCTCTCCCCAGCAGAGGCTGTTTGTCTGCTTCTGTCTGCCTCTGCCGACATGGCTCCGTCGTCGTCGTCTGTTGCACATGCGTACGTACGCGCACCGTTTGTATGGAGTTTGAGTGCGCGCACCCAAGCGAACCGGTTTTGCTTCTTCCAGATCCAGACGTCGAGCGGCGAGCTCGACTTCCGCATGCTCGTGCACACCGCGCAGGCGGGAGCCATCATCGGCAAGGGCGGCGCCACCATCAAAGTGAGTGCGTGCGTGCGTGCGTGCGGTGCCTGGGACGCGCGCTTCCATCGGCAGGGCTTGCGCGAGGGCTTCGACGTCAACATCAAGGTCTACCACGACACCTGCCCCCTGAGCACCGACCGCGTGGTCCAGGTGAGTCCCCCGATTTGTCTGGCCCCAGTTCGACAACTGGTCCAGATCGTGAGTTTAGATCACCAGTCCCGTCATGGACAAGATCGTCAAGGCGCTCGAGGCGATCTTCGACGCGGCCACCAAGGTTCGTCGATGCTCTTGTCGAAATTCCGAAAGAAGCCAGCCAGCACCCACTAATTGACTGCAGGACAACACCCGAGGCAGGGAGGAGCCGTACAACCCCGAGAACTGCAACCCCGCCTTCGCCGACGAATACGGCGGCTACAGCGACGGCGCCGGCAGAGCCGCGGGCAGAGGCGGCGCGCGCGGCGGCCGCGCCGGCGCCAGAGGCGGCGGGTCCTCGTTCCGCGGGGGCGCGGCCGGCGGCGCCTCTTCCTTCCGAGGAGGGCCCATGGGCGGCGACCGGTCCGGCTCCATGTACGCACTTCGTGAGAATCTGACAGTGATATGGACTGCCGTGCTCGCGCAGGTGGGACGGCGGCTACGGAGGCGGTGGCGGGTACGGGGGCGGCGGCTCGGCCTGGCAGCAGCCGGTGGGGGGACCGCCGCCGCCCTCTCGCGGAGGCTACAGCGCCTACGGCTACGGCCTGGGAGGGGCGGGCGCGGGCGGCGGCGGCTTCGAGGGCGCCGGCGGCGCGCCCGGCCGCAGCCCCGGCTGGCCCGACACCCGGCCCGACGTCACGACCCAGCAGGTGCGGGCAGGGAACGGCTGTCGACACGCAGCCCAGGGCCTTGCTCCTGCTGCCGTTCAGGTGACGATCCCGACGGACCTGGCGGGCACGATCATCGGCAAGGGCGGCGAGCGGATCAACCGGATCCGCGACGAGTCGGGCGCCAAGATCAAGATCGACGCCCCAGAGCCCGGCTCCAACGACCGCATCATCACGCTCTCGGGCACCGTCCAGCAGATCCAGATGGCCCAGTACCAACTCCAGCAGTGGTGGGTAGCTAGCAGCTAGCTGGCCCCGCCCCACAACCGTGACGTCATCGCACGCACGCACACCGAGGGTTGTCTGTCGCCGCTTGGCGTACACGCGAACGAACCCCCGCCGCGTGTGTCGGCCCCGCCGCCGGTGAGGGCGGGGCGTTTCGGCTGGCTTTCTCCGCATGGAAGACTTGCGATTTTGTTGTCCTGAGAGGGAGCCGCGACAGCGCGCGGCCCGCAGAGGGCGCACAACAAAATTCGTGTCTTCCGTAAGGCGAAGGCGCCCGTCCCCGTAGCGAGGCGGTTGGTGAGAGTCGCTGTCGTGGAGTGTCAGTGGTCGCTCCGTGGTTGTTGTCATCTCTGTCGGTGTGTGTGCCCGCACGCACGCCGAAATTGCGTTTTTCAAATTCGAATTTGAAAGTTCAGCGTCCACTCAACGACGGGCGGTCGGCGTTATGCGGAGGCGGCGGGCTACCGCTGAAGACGACGACGAGGGACAAAGACCGCAGACACAGACACTTTGAATGCGCGCTCCTAGTTTCAGTTCAGCTACAGTACGCGTAGGTAATTTTCTAAGGACATGCGCATGCGCGCGCGCCCCATGTTAGCTGGTGTGGCGTCTCGTTCTTGGCGTCGTGGTAAAGAGCGTCTCGTCGGCAAGTGAAGTTGTGTTCGTGCAACGTACGCACTCACTTGCGTGATGCACGTACAGTCGGAACTCGAAATTTACATAAAGAAACTGAAAGAAGCATGCACACTGCCAGTTACCAGCGCAGGCGGTCGTCCATCGCTATTGCTACCGTACAGAGACGAATGCGGATTATCGTGTCATTCCTACAGTCACCTCATGTGAAATTGTGAGAGAGAGAGAGAGAGAACCGTATAACGTCCGTGGTCGCTTCTGTAGAGAGGTGTCATCATCACAGGCGCGGCCTTGCTCAGTCAGTATCGCTTGATGGAGCTGGGGTTGAGGCGGAGTCGCGACGGCGCTTGCGTGACGAGCATGAAGCCGAAGAGGGCGGCGGTGCCGACGAGAGCGGCTATTCCGCAGCTGGCGAGGAGCTCGCGCTTCTGCACGTATCGCCTTTCGCCGCTCAGAATCGCTGCATCGCCAACGAGCAGCAGGCAAGCGAGCGCGCACGCAGGGCCGATGGTCCAGAGCAGGCCGAGCCAGGCGAGCCGGCCGCTCACGGCTCGCCGTCGTCTCCACGTCCACCGCGAAGCGCCGTCCCTGTCGCTCTCGGCGACCTCTTCGGCGCTACGCACGCTGCGCCCTTTGTCTTTGCCTCTTGGAGGCGCAGCCGCTGCCGCTTCTTCGCTGAACAAAGCCAGTCACGCACTCTGCTCGACTCGAAGCAAGCAGCAAGGCGAACACACGACGCACCACGCGATCGAGCGGCCTCCGCAGACGTGGCAGATCATGACTCTCCGCTTCAGTCGAACGTCCCAACGGTGGGCAGCGGCGCTGTGCACCAGGTAAACCGATCAAGCGGACTTCTTAGCTCAGCACTTCTTAGTTTTGGTCGCGACAATTCCCAAGACTTTTGCCGCAAGACGGACGAGTGGCAGAGCAACAATTACAATACGCCGCCTACCACCGAAGGGGGGGGGCTATTCGCCAGTCAAGGCCGATCTGCCGAGCCGATGGCCGGGTGTGTCGCGTCGACAGCAGCGACTACTGGACAGCGGTCGGCCGGGCGGCGCCCGTCCAAGGTTGGCGCTTGCCGCTCGCCGACGCGCTGCCAGCCGTCGGCCGGTGACCCCGGTGACTCCGGCAGCCACGACAGACGACTGATATTGTGGCAATCGTCAGCGTTGCGCGCCCTGCGCGCTGGCCACCCACAGTTGCGCGACACTTGGACTCTTTCGCGCGTTGTTCACCCGGTTGCCTTCTCGCCTCGAATTCCACTCCCTTGAGTCTTTCGTCCTCTATAGTGCCGAGAGCCGGAGTTCTGCGTGTCAATTCTTTCCGAAAAAAAAACGAGTATGTTTCGAACGTCGAGCAACCTGAAAGAGCAGTTCGCCTACCAGGCGTTTCAACAGTATGGCTTCTGGCGGACTATGATGCTGACGCAAATGGGAGGTCTAGAGGCCGGCGTTCCCAGCTGCTGTTTGGAGAGAGGGAGTGATCAACACTTCCACTGCTCGGACCAGTGTCGGCAAGAGTACGTCCTGATTTCGAGCGACAGCAACGTGTGTACAACACAGTCTGAGTGTCGCGCCGTCTTCAGATGTAGATACTTTGCGAAGAGCTTGCTCGATCGTCGCTGGTGCCCCGATATTGCCATTTTGATGAGCGA
The DNA here is from genome assembly GCA_030248085.1 of Paralinhomoeus sp. GSCO2_6. Lineage (NCBI taxonomy): Eukaryota > Metazoa > Nematoda > Chromadorea > Monhysterida > Linhomoeidae > Paralinhomoeus > Paralinhomoeus sp. GSCO2_6. The sequence continues at coordinate 16,572 of JASAMY010000041.1, read as the reverse complement.
TCGATCAGGCATGATGGAGCTGTTCCTGGAGCAGTTTTTTTCGCTCTTCTTTCTCTGCTGCGTGTTCCAGACGTCCAAACTCCTCATTCTGAACTTGGAACTCAGTTTAGAACATCAGATTATTTGTAGTCTGCCGGTGATCGTAATGTGTTTTATTCATGTCACATGGCAGAGTCGTCAATTCAACTCTGTTCAAGCGACCCAGTATGGTAGACATATCTGCTTGCAACCGATTGGAGTAGAGGGGTCCAAAAAGGCATCGTTCGTTGTGTGATCCATATAGAACAGTCCACTGATTCGTGAAGTTCGTTTTCTGCTGTCATCGCGCGGTTTGATTAATTCGGTGCGCAGTCACAGTGTCGCTTTTCCAACTACCTACATTGCATGTACGCAGCGTACCTACACAGGCGTTGACGCTCGCGTGTTCAAGACTTGTCAGCAGTGCATGTTTGAAAGCCACAACTGAAGTGGGGGGTGACGACACGCTAAGAAAAGCTAAAGACCTCAAATCTGTGCGGAACGGAGCCTTTGGCTGATTGTACGTGGACATTTGCGCGTAGTCTGGAGTCTGGCCGTTTGGGTGTGCGGTGTGTGGGCGTCCACTTGCTGACGCCCGAGCAGCAGCAGCGGTCGTGTGCTGGCGATTGGGACGTCGGACGCGCTCGACGCGCGCGAGCGCGCCACTGGGCCCTGGGAAATGGCCGCCGACGGCGCCGACATCCATCTTGGCATCCAATCCGCCAATTGGTCGGCCGAGGGCCGTCGACTGACTGACAGCTGTCAGCCGCCGCCGCAGCCGCAGCCGACTCGAGTTCGGCCGTCCAGCCTTCGCCCCCTTGGCGCACCGATTCCAAAGCCCGCCGCCCGCAACTTCCGTCGGTCAAAAGGCCAGAGAGCAGAGGACGGCCAGCAGACGACTCGCTGTCGGCGTCGACTCCGCCGCCCGCGACTCCGCTTGTCTCGTCCAAGCTTGTTGGTCCGGTGCGTGCGAAGAGACTTATTTACATCGGATTTTGATTTAGTCGGCCAGGCTACGGTAAGATAATTGTCAGTTTGCTGAGATAATTGTCACCACGATTGGACAAAGGTTTGCTTGACAATGCGCCCGTGTTCGTCATATCCGTGTTGTTTTATTTCGAGGACGTCACGGCTATGCTATTCCACGGCCGTTGCTTTTGCCTCTTGGCGTAATTTGAAGCGGCAGCGGGAGAGGAGAAGCGCCGCCTCCGCTTGGGTGTCAACTTGAAATGGATGCCTCATGGGCGAAATCCAACCGCTTTCCCGACGCCGCGGGCCGCTCCCAGCGCCGCCGCCGCCGCCGCTTTCCGCACTGATGACGGTCCGCGGTCGCCCACCGACGCCTTCGCCATTGTCGCTCGGAATTGACGACGACGACGTCGACAAGTGTCGGTGGTGTGGGCTTGGGCACGTTGCTCTTTCCGAGCCCCTAGTCGCGCGCTCGGCTCTCCCGACCCCAACAGCAGCGTGGTGCTCGATGACGCGCCCTCAGAAGCTGTGGCGTGTCGAGATAAGCGGTCGTCATGTCATCGTAGCCGCCGGCCGCGCTCTCCCGCGCGCCAGCGTCAGTCTGAGACGACGGCGGAGGCGGCCGGCGCTGACGACAGCGTCGAGGACAGTACTCCATTTCCCACAGTGTAATTATGGAGAGAAAGGGCCCGGCCAGCTGACAAATCCAATTTCGGAGCAGCGCTTTTCTCGGCCCTCTCCCCTTCCACGGCGCCGCCGACGCGAGTCGACGAGTTCGCAATCCGGCGCGCCCGTCATCTCCCCCCCCACGCCCCCCACCCTCTCACTTTTGCCGTCGCGGCCGGAGGCGCTCATTTTTTGCCCTACATACCTTTTATGCCCTCGTCGAATATCCAACTCGCACTTTCTCGCACCGCACAGCAGCGCGCGTCACTGTACTGACGGACGACACACTCTGCTGGCGTAGCATCGGTTGTGCAATCTCCGCGGGCTACCGACTCTCCGTGTTATTCTTCGCACTCTCGCGTCTGTACAACTACAAGGACAGCTGTCTATGTTATTCGTTCATAGGTCCCTACCGTAACCAATTCCTTGCTAGCTAGCCCTCCCACGCAGCACCGATAAATATGGTGTCTGAGTCTGCCGATCGATGGCAGTGTCCCGCCAACGGGTGGGCCCTTCCGTTTCATTTCCTGTCAGAGCGTGCGTGCGTGCGTGCGTGCGTGCGTGCGCGTCTGTTCGACGGTGCGATCGGTGTGCTGTGTGTTGTGTGTGCGCCGCGAACGTGTGTTGCGGTGCGGCCGGGCGTGACGTCGTCTCGGCTATTCCAATCTTCTCGTGCTGCTCTTTTGGCGCCGCGCGCCTCGCCAGCAAAGAACGTTCTGCTCGGACGCGCTTTTCCATCAGTCCCAATCGTCCTTGCAGCCCGGCGGAGGCGCGACGCGTCATTTGTCACCATCGAAGTCTCCGCCAACGCCCCCCCCCCCGCGTCGCCCTCTTCTGCCAAAGCCTTTCTCAGCCGGTGGCAGTAGACAGCCCACCCGTCGTCAATCAAAACATACATACCCCTACTCCTGATGCGGCCCTAGGCAGGCCGGCGGTCAGAAAACCCATCTCGTCCATCTGGGTAGGCCCAGAATCTGGTGTTTTTTCCAATCCTGAGCCGCAACACGTGTTGTTGTCAATTCGTGCTAATGGTGTTGTTTTCGTTTTTCTCACGCTGTTGAGATTTATGTACATTTGCAGTGTGCACATTCCCCGAGGGATATTCTTGCCGTCCAATCGCAAACGCAGTTTTTACTATTTTTCACTGTTTACCTCGCTAATAATCCTTGTCCAATCTTGTCTAGTAAACCTTGTCTAACCAGTGCAAACGCTGCAATAAACAGAGCGTTGTACAGCTATTGTTTCTAGCATTTCCCACCAGAATCGGACAACACTTTCCTCTACCCAAATTGGCTGACATTTTGCATCTGAGTCGGAAAGGAAGTCTCTCGGTCTCTGTAAAATTCCCTGCCCATTTCTGTGACGTGCAAGATACATGTACATTTAGGTAGGTTCAAAACGCGCTGTACCCTTCGAGTATGCTTTTGCGATTGAGGCACATTAGTATCCGTGTACCTAAGTTTTTCAAAAGTCGTGGCTTTGTTCACGTTGTCAACTGCACGCACAATTCATCAACGTGCACTACTAATTCGGGAGTACTGTATGTATGTGTCGATGTGCTCGTTCCGTCTCGGCTGCTAAGGCTTCTCGACCCTCAAGTTTTATTAGTTCGACGGCCATCAGTTCGACGACCCATTCTCCTTTAGTGCCGCGAGCTTACTCAATGAGGCGACAAAGGCGCCTTCCGTGAGGTGGCGCAGCCCAAATGGGCAGTCCCGCAAATCGGGACGCGGGTCATCCGCCTTCACAGGCGCAGTCGCAGCAGCAGCAGCAGCACCGGATGGAGGCTCTCCAGAGGGAGGAGAGACCCCAGTCATTCCGGTCCACCCAGCGCGCCCCCCACCCACCGCGGTTGGGCCAGCGCTCCAGACAGGTGGTACTGCGGTGTCCCATGGTGCCGATGCGAGAGAGCCTCGCCTTTGCAGGGCAGCATGCAGGCGTTCCGACGCAACACGCTCCAGATCGCCCGCGACATCTTCGCGCGTCGCTTCTCGCGCAACGCCGAGCTCGCCGTCGACGCGGCGCACGGCCTGGGCGCCGCCAAGCAGCCCCTCACGCTCGACGACGCCGTCCGCGTGAGTCACGCTCTTTGCAGCTGCACCTAAAGTGCAATAATCCACACTCCGCACATCACCAGTTCACCCCGCCTCAAAACTTTGCTCCTTCCTCTGGGTTCTCCAGTGTTTTTCTACGCCACGCCAGCTCATGCGCATTTAGAGCAAGAAGTCTGAGAAAGGGCAGGAAATCAGGTACACTTAAGAAAATTTGAGTTGGGAGCATGGGGATGCAGGGTAGGATGGGTCATCCACCCTGTCGCTGATGCGCCCCCCCCCCCAACCCCCTCCATACTGAAGAAACAGGCATATAAATGTTCAAAAAAATTGGACAAAAATGTGGTTCTGCAAAGGGTCTCAAATTTTCGACTCCCACTGGCCACTCAATCTAGCCGCCCTATTGGGTAGGCGGGGTTAGTGGTCCACCCACCCCCACTGCTGCTCTTCTCTGAGCTCCACGAAATGTACCACCTTTATGAGATACAGTAGGACAGCACACTGTTTACTCACATTCACCTGGACGAAAATCCCAGTCATCCAATTCCCGAAGTGTCCTTTAAAACTTTGCAAATTACTCCCAGGAGGTACATTTGAAGAGCTCTGACTGTGTCCGATCCGATTCTTATCTTGATTGTGTTTCTATCTGTTCAATATTCATAGGGTTGCTAACTGTTTAATATTCATAGGATCATTCATTTCTGTCAAAGACGCTAGGAGTAGCTGCTGTCCACTCGGATGACTGCGTGTGCATACATTCAAACCAAGAACCATTATAATCTTGAGAAACTATGCATACAACTGCGAACAGAGCTTACTTAAGGAAACTTGAGATGATCATGAATGACTTGTTAATTACCGTAAACCCAATAATTAGCTCCCCAGGGGATAATTGTTTCATTTGAGCTCTAGGAGGGTGTATAATTATAGGAGGGGGGCTAATAAACTCAAAGTGGTCTTGGTAGGGTGTATAATTCTAGGAGGGGGGGGGGGCTAATTATAAGGTTTACGGTAATATGAGTGGGCAAAAGTATGCTCTCATCATTCATTAGCCGCATTTACTCAGCATCATTCATTACGTAGACTTGCCTCTGATTGCGGTGAGCGCCCGATTGTTCTAAATGTTTGCTGTGCTCTGCCCTTCAATCGAATATCATGCAGATTCTTTGGTAAAAGCAACTGGGTAAATCTCTTTGATGTCAGAGAAGGTCATCTAAACAACACCCTGCAGTGTACAGCGTTGGAAATGTGCGCGCATATCCATCACATCCGCAACCCTGCTTCAAATTAAAATATCTCACCGTTTGCCTGATAAAACGTGCACATATTTTTCTGCAATGTTCGATTTTGTTTTCGTGTTATGACTCAAATTGTTGTGGTGTAAATCTGGCGCTGTTCACAACAGCTGGAAATAGTCTAGGTCGGCGTCAAATATTTAGTTGTTTTTTTTTCTGATCCATTTCTGCGCACGTGACTATAACTCACGGTTTAATATGCAGTTGTTTTGGCGCAAAATTCAATCATTGTTCCGGTACTTCTAGTACGGCGCTATCTTCAGAATCGTGTAAACAAAACAATTCTCGAAAGAATCAATTTGCAGAGCAATTTTTAGCCTGCCAGCCAACCAACCAGCCAGCTGAAAGTGCGTTCTTCAGGCGAAACAACACAGTTCCTGTTTTTGCCCAGATTTCTTGTTAGACGGGCCCGAATTAGCCGCAGGGGGTGCTACCGTTGCCATGCTCTAGGTAATTCGAGTACAGGCGTGTTTCCCTCTCGACTGAGGCTCTCCCGTGCAGATAGATAGGCGAAGAACGAGGAAGCGCGTACGCACACGACTTCAGCTGCGCGCCCCTGAAGAAGCGATGTCGAGGGCGAAACAGAGGCAGCGCCGGCCGCCGCCGCCGCCGCTGCCGAAGGCGCGGGCTGACGACGAGGCGATGCTTGCCTCTCGTCCGTCCCGTCGGGCATTCGCCAGCGCGGCTCTGCCTGTCGAACGCTAGCGAACGAGAGAGCGAGCGAGCGAGCAGGCCGGCCGGCGGCGGGTAGAAAGCGGAGAAAGTCATAACGAGGCGAGCGCTCGACGCGTCCGCCGAGTGAACGAATCGGCAGGGAAAGCCAGACGGACTGCGCCGAGAAAGGAGGCAGGGCCGCCAGTCCTACGGCGGGGCGAGTGCGCGAAGCTAGTGGCGGCCGGCCGGCCGGCCGCTCGAAGCCGCCCACCCGTTCACTCGCCGGCCCCCCAACTCGTTGGCGGGGCTCGCTCTCCCTGAATGGGCCGCTCGTCGAGCCGCCGTCACCGTCGCCGCCGCTGTTGCCGCCACGGCCGCCGCTTCTGGAAATTCTCTAGCCCCCCGACTACGACGACGGCGAGGACGCCGCCGCCGCCGCCGCCGCCGCTTGATGTAACCTTCCGTCCGGGCGGCGCGTGTTGCTGCTGCACTGCCTGTCGACAGACGCGCCGACGGACGCTGCAGACGACCCAGGAGCGGTCATGAACTTCTTCGCCGGGCACACGACCGACGAGGCCGACTTTCAGCAGCTGCGCAAGGTCAGTGGTGGCCGCACGCCATTCAGCAACAGCGTAGCGCAAGAATGGGCCAATTTTTCCGGGACGCGATAAACTCGTTGCTCCATTGAATTCCCAGCTGCGATGGAGTCTCTCCTCGGTCGGCGCTGCGTATTTGGTTAGGGTGTCGCCGGCGCGCGCCGCCGCTGTCGTCGCCCCCGGTCGGACGTCGCCGACGGACTCCCGCATCCCCGCCTATTGGGCAACGCCTCGCTTGCGGCGCCGACGACAGAGGGGAGACAGTGCGCGATTCCAAAGAAATGAAATTCTCCAGCAAAGCGGCAGCTGCGGCGCGTGGGCGGCGTCCGCCGTCGGGGACAACGAGCTTGAAGGCTGTTTGATATCCGTTCATTCTCTCGTCGTCGTCGCCGCTGGTGGCGGCGCGTGGGCGGTCGTCGTCGCGACCTACGTGTATGGGTAGGTAGGTCGGTCCTATAAAAGATTCCAGCGGCCCGAGCCGCCATTCAGCGGCGCCCACCGCAGTCCAAAACGCGCGACGGCGCCAGCGCTTGCGTCCGCCAGCTTGCCAGCCAGCCAGCTAGCTAACCGAGGAGCTAACCTGTGCGCGCCGGCACGTCGAGAGCGCGACAGCGTCGCGGCAAGTAAGATGTCGCAGAAGCGGGAAAGACACTGGTCGACAGCCAGCAGCTCGGCCAGCAAGAGATACGGCACCGGAAGGGTACTAGTACGCTCGACGGATTTGGCCCTCGCGTTCGCGTCATATACACCCATTTTAATCTGGTTTTCCCAAAACTGTCGGCCATCCTCGTGGACAATACTGAGAGCCGGCGTAATCTAGCGTTTCGATTGCAGCTGGTGCACGAGGCGAGCATGCGGTACGCCGCCTACCGCGAGCTCCTCATGCAGGTGGGCACGCACGACGACTGCGGGGCGCTCCGCGACGACATCGACGCCGCCCGCCGGCAGTTCGTCAGTCTCGCAGAGACCATCAAGCAGACCATACTGCCGCACCTACGCAGGTACTTGTCTGTCGGTGCAGGAGCTTGCAAACTGGCAGCGTTTGTTGCGACTTTGGCGAAAAATACACCGTGTATTGCACACAAGCGCCACTTTTTTGTCGGGTGGAAGGGGTGGCTACGTGTTCGACCGGGTTAAAAAGAGGGGGGGGGGGTACCCAATCTGTGAGGGGGGGGGGGTGGAAAAGCTCACGAAGCCAGGCCGTTTGCAGCGAGACGCACGAGCAGACGGTGCAGAGTTCGTCGGACTTCACGAAGCAGGCGACGCACTTCATCGCCTGCATCGGCCTCTTCATCGACGACAGCAAGCGTCTACAGAACCTGGAGCTCGTCTTCCCTCGCGCCGCAGGCCACAACGACTGCAACGGTCATTGATTACTTAACGTAATGTACTGTAATTGACGACGTCCGCTGTGGGTAGGTACACGGCTATATCCACCAACGTACGTGTGTACCGTACGTGCCGTGACCTAAGGAGTTGCATATTTGCATATTCAATTACGGCTTGTATACCCTTGTTCGCACTGGCTCTCGCTAAGTTACTACATCTTCAAGCAACAACAACCAGCACAGCTCATGGAGTTCACATGCACCGCACGCGGACTGGTATATGGGACCTATGGATTCTGGGGTGGGGCAGTGCTGCAGGTAGTGCGGGCACGAGTAGTGAGTGAGAATATGTTGCCGTCGTTGCAGTGCTGCGCGCAGTGCAGGAGCCGCAGGCGTCGTCGACGTGTCCGGACAGCTCGGAGGCGGAGCAGAAGCCGTCCACCTCGAACGCCAGTCACAGCCACCACAGTCAGGCGGCCGCCGGCGCTGTCGGCGGCGGCTACGGCGTCCACCAGAACGGACTCAAGAACGAGCCTGCCGCCCACAACCGCCGCTCCCTGCCCGACACCCAACAGCTCTCCGAACACGAACGGTAAATTCGAGCACAGGGCCTCCTCCTACTCACGCACGCACGCTTCTCGGGCTGGGGATGCCCCCTTATGAATGCGGTGGCGTTCGATTCTTGATGAACCCACCAACGAGGATTTCCCTGTCAATGGAGACTTTCGTACTCTCTCGCTGGTCTACCGTAGATCGCAGATGGCGTGTCCTTCCGAATGCCTCTGGCGGCGCTCGTGGCTAGTTGCACAACAAGACAGCCAAGGAAAAGCATTGCCCTTAACCCAACAACGACACTCCAGCGCACGGACGCATCCCACTCCCGCACAAACGCACGCACGGGCAGCAGACATGCCGATGCAGAAGCGAATTGGTGCAGAACGCAGACCATTTTTCAGGGACATCAGGACGGCGGAGTCGATACTGGAGACCCTGGAGAACCTCATCACCATTCACTTTCCTTCGAGTAAGCTCTTCCACAGAGCGACTGGCTGGTTGCCAACTCGGGCAATGGTCTCGATGCAATTCAGAGGACAGTGGCCGGCAAAAGGTGGCGGCTCCAAAGCGGCGCAAGGGTTTCGGTGGGCTGGAAAAGATATTAAGAATTTTCCTAACCACCTACATGTGACGCCCCCCCCCCCCATCCCCTCAAGATGCAAGCACAGTCGCCACCCCCCCCCCCCTTCCCGGAAGCTGTTATTCGCTCGCCACCGAGGGACGTAGGCGCCCTTAAAGTTGTAAGTAGTGTCCCTAGAGTCCAGTCCACCCGATCGCCAGGTAGTGAACGAGGGGCGAGAGGGGGCGCCGCGCCTATGCTAGGCCGCGGCCGGGCACGAAATGATTGTGAATGAAAATGGACGTAAGGTACGCATGCAGGGCTGTGGTACACACGCGCACGCGCCGACAGACAGCACATTCCATGGCGGAGCGAGAAAAGAAGACCGCTCCTATATCACGTTCGGAGCTCCGAGGAAGTCGTCGGCAGCTCGGCGCCGTCATTTGGCATCAGGATAGACGCGGCGCCACTCACGAGCACGACCTAATGGTTCACGTTTAGTCGTGTGAACTGGCAGAGCTAGATGGAGAGTGGGGGGGGGGCATACCTGTAACTGGGGGGGGGGGGGGGGTGGGGCCCCCCAATTTTTGAACACCCCCCAACCCCCCCCCCAGAATTTTCCCAAGGTATTTTCTCTCGGTCTAAAACGATAAATGTAAGTGTTGGTGTATTTCAGTGTTATATGACCATAAAACAGCTAAATAACACTGTTTAGACCCTATTTATACCCATCTTTGACCAAAAAGTACCAGTATAACTCAAAAAATGGCCAGCCACCCCCACTTTTTGCTCCACACCCCCCCCCCAGAATTCGGCCATTTACTCCCCCCCCCACTGAGACCCGGTTACAGGAATGGTGGGGGCGAACGAACCTTGTACTCGGCGAGCATTTTCAAGAGCTCCGCCTTCTCGGGCTCGGCCGCGTCCGCGTCCGCCGGCCAGACGGGCCCCACGACGTAGGGCTTCAGGGGCCGCACCTTCCTGTGGAGGTGCTCAGCCCTCCAGGCCTCCGCCTGCGCGTGCATGCGCTCGCGGCGCGCCTCCGGCTCCATCTCCGCCTGCCAGCACGAATTGTCACGCTCGCGGTGTGCACAGGCTGGCTTGCGCGTCAGCACCTGGTCGTCCGAGCAGCCCTCGTCGTCGCTTAGATAGCCGTGCTCGACGATGAAGCCGTCGTCCTCGTCCTCCTCCTCTTCCTCCCCGCCAGCGCCCTCCTGTCGACGGAGGCCGTCTTCCGAGAGACGAGTACCACCCTGCCCCCCCCCCTCCATCCCTGGTAAATCCTTCCCAAGGGGGCGGCACGTATTTTCCGGGTGTTGCCGCCTACCCACGCACCTCTTCAGGTCCTGAGTCGGCGGCGGCGAGGTCCTCGGCGTCCTCGGGCTCCTCCTCCCATTCCTCGTCCGAGTCGTTGTCGTAGTCGACGAGCAGCGCCGCGTCAGTGGCAAAGGGCCGCCGGCCGTTGAGCAGCGCGCTGCGCCGCCGCTGCGTGCCGTAGTAGGGCGGCCGGCGGTTGTCGTGGAACTGGAAGAGCTTCGCCTTCATGCGGCTGCTGCAGCAACGCGCCCACTTTGGCAGCTCGCCGCGACACGAGAAGATTTGCAGAGACAGCACAGCACTGTGGTGTATACCCAGCGCCGGGTGCGTCGTCTGCCTGACCGACGGGCAGCACTTGGACGTCCGCCTCGTCGATCGCGACGCGGCACAACGTGGGCGCGGTACTCAGAGGGACGTGAGTCTTGGACGTCAGTCTTTGGACGTACAACTCTTCTGGCGGGGTCGTCTGCAACAACCGTCTCCCCACACCGACAGGGACGCGACCGTCGAACCTGCTCTCCGCATAAAGCCGCCTCCAAAAGTCGTCTGGCCTCGAGGGAGAGGGCGGCGCGCCTCAGGGGCGCGACCTTCATGCCTTCCTTGAGCTCCAGCTGGCCCACTTGCTCCCTGGCCGGAGGGCGCGTGCCGCCACCGGCGCCGCTCTTCTTGGGCGTCAGGAAGGACTCCAGCAGTTGGCGCTGTCGCTCCCGTTGGCGCTTCTGCAAAGACCGATGGACGGTGGGCGCGCGCGTGCTCGCGCCGAGAACCCGCCTCCTTCTCCTCGACGCGGAGCCTCTCTTGGTCCTTCTCCCTCTTCTCCGCGTCGCGCGCCAGCCGTTCCTGCTCGCGCGCCGCGCGCTCCTCGTCGCGCCGACGACGCTGCTCCTCTTTCGCTCTGCGCACGTCACCAGCATCAAGATCCGACAACCATTACTCCAATGCGAATCCCCCCCCCCCAAAAGAAAAACTCACTGCTGCTGCTGCTGCCGCTCCGCCTCCTTCTCCTCCTGGAAAGTGGCGCGCGCGTGCGTCCGACCGCGAGGCCGACAATTACAAACACGAACCTTCAGTTTCTGTTTCTCCAGCCTTTCCTGCTCCTTCCGCTCCTAGACAAGGGTGCACCGGATACGGAGCGGCTCCGCCCAGCCGAGCACGACGACACAACCTTCTCTTCCAGTCTCTGCTGCTGACGCTCGGCTTTCTCCTTGGCTAGCTGCACTCGCTTGTGCTCGCGCTCGAGCTCGCGCTGTCTTCGCTCCTCCTGCTTCTTCGCCTGAACTCCACCAGTCCCTATGTCCGACGCCCCAACCTCCCAGGGAGTCGTCAAGCTCGCCTTCTCCTGGGCGCGCGCCCGCTTTTCGGCGTCGGAAAGCCGCGAGCGCTTGCGACCGCCGCCGCCGCCAGTCTCGGAGTCGAGCTGACGCTTCTGAGCCTCCCCAAGCCCAGTGACCTCATCGACTCCGGGCGCCTGCTCGCCCGCGTCCGACTCGTCCAGCAGAACCACGTCTACACAAGGCAGAGCGTGCGTTCTACGCCACCTTGAAAAAAAAAAATACCTGGCGAGTTGGACGGAGAGCTGGCATCGGCAGCGCTGGTGTCGGCGGCGGCATTCGCTTTGTCGTTCTCCTTAGGCGAGGCGGCTTCGCCAACCGTCGGCGACGTGGGTCGGCTGCCGACGGCCGGGAGGACGGTGTCGCGAGAGCTCTCGACCTTGAGGTTCAATTCTGCGTCGTTGTCGTCGTCTCCCTCCGAGCAGCAGCTGTCGACGGCGATGCCGGCGACGACTGACGAAGACGTCGGCGCGGCGGCGTGCCGCGGCGACGACAGCGCTTCCGGCTCGTTCTCGATCGGACGAATCGCCGAGGCCATTGAGAGGAAACAACAAAATTCCCTTTTGGCTTTTACATTCGAATCTCGATTTTGGCGCTACCGAATTTGAAATCGCGCCTTACGGTGCGCCGCGTTTTTGCGAGTGTCGGGTTGGATGTCGAGCTGGGGAGGAGAAGATTCCTAGCCGAGCCGTTGATCCGTTCCCGTCCTTAGAAGTATACCTCAGATGGCCCAATTCGGCCGGTTGGCAGGCCGATTCGGCGGTTTGGGTCTGCCGTCGCCAGTGATCGCTGCTGCGAAGCGTGTCGGCTTTGTCAGCGTCGGCAGTGCGTGGTCCCGCACGACGCGCTGCTTGGCCACCGACCCGGCGCCACCGAGCGTTCCGGCGGCGCCAGGCGCTGACGGGGAGAGGGCGGGCGGCGGCGGCGGCGGTGTCAAGCAGTCCAAGTTCACGTTCGCGCACGACCAGCTGCCGGCGACGAGAGAGGACAAGACGACGAACGAGGAAAAGTGGGCGCAGCCCTGCGGCGGTTTCTACGACAAGATGACGGGCACGCCCTTCCCCTCCTACTCCGACACGCCCACGCTGGCCGAGTTCTCGCTGGCCAGGGTCGACGACCTCTTCAACTATCTCAGCAAGGTGCGCCCGAAACCGGTTTTGTCGTCAGCCGTCGTCAGCCGACCGATTTGTTCGGCCGTCTTGAGGCGTCCCTCTGGCCCATGACCTTCGGACTGGCGTGCTGCGCCGTGGAGATGATGCACTTCGCCGCGCCCAGATACGACATGGACCGATTCGGCGTGGTCTTCCGGTGCGCCTGTCGAAAACACCGCAAATTTCTGGCGACAATCCGACAACTTTTCAGTGCGTCGCCTCGTCAGTCGGACTGCATTCTGATCGCGGGCACGGTCACCAACAAGATGGCGCTGCCCTTGAGGAGAGTGCGTCGTTTAATTCGACTTTGAAGACTTGTTTGCGTGTTTTCCGCCCAGCATCGGCTGCTAGTCGTAGAGAATCGGCCTCTTGCGCCCTCGGTTGTGGGTTCGATTCTTGATGGATTTACTAACGAGGATTTCCCTGTCATTGGATTTTCGCTTGCTGTCGCTACCCTCGTTTGCAGATGGCGTTCTTCCGAATGTCTATGTCGTGTCGTAGCTAAGTGCCATTGACAGGAAGGCGTCATGGACATGGGTTTGTTATATGGGCCATTGATGGCCTGATAACCTTGCCCTTAGTCCAACAACATTGCCTGCTAGTACGTACTCATCAACTGATCTGCGATATGGCCTATGGGCCTGCTGCGACTGTGTTAGCTGCGTTTCCATATCCAAAGGCGTGTCGACAGGGTTGTGTTGCTTGCAGATCTACGATCAGATGCCCGACCCGAAGTGGGTGATCAGTATGGGCAGCTGCGCGAACGGTGGCGGCTACTACCACTACTCCTACTCCGTGCTGCGCGGCTGCGACCGCATCATACCCGTCGACATATACGTGCCCGGTACGCTTCCCCCCCCCCTACCCCCCTCTTGGCGAGAGTCCCCCCTCCTCCCCCGCAGGTTGCCCCCCGTCGGCGGAGGCGCTCCTGTATGGGGTGCTCCAGCTGCAGAAGAAGATCAAACGCCAGAGCCAGGCTCAGCTATGGTACCGCAAGTGACACCCCACCCACCCCACTGTCCTGTAGCAAAGGAAACGAAGGCGCCATTATTGCGGTGTGCGTGCGTTTTGTCTGTCTGTTCGTCGAGGGATGGAAATAGAGTGCCTCCACGGTTATTTGTTTATCACAGAGATATCTGATCACAGATCACACAGAGAGACATCACATCTGATCGTAGTAGTACTGGCTGCGTGCTCGCGTGTGGTTGGCCAACGCTATAGTGCCGCACGTGTACATGGACGGGCCCTTACACCAAGGCCAAATGCCCGCCTACTGCCATGGCAACTTTTCCTCTATTGGAATTTGAAACTGACCACTCCCCACCAAGTCGATATATTGTCAGTGGAGTGGGTTCTGATACTGCCACTCTGTGTGTGGCGCTGGATTGTCGGAATGTGAGCAAATGTCGACGACTGCCTGCTGCGATGATTCAACTGGCTCACGAATCACGATGCCTTGATGCCCACCATGGCCTCCATGCTGAAGGAACGCGGCCGACACCATGGTAGGCGGCGCAGTGGTGTTCTTCTGATTGGAAGCTGGCCACAGCATTTCGCTTTCGATCAAACGTGTAAAAGTGCTTTCGGTGGTTTGTCCGGATTTTGGCGGAGGGGGGGGGCTGAGAAATTTGAAGGTTGTTGACGACGCAGATCGTTGGAAAAAGGAACTCAAAAAAAATCAAGCGGGGTGGGGCGCTTGATTCCCCGAACCGCTTGAAGCGAACCACCCATTCCCCCCCCCCCCTGGAATGCTTTCCCTAGACGCTGTTGACTGCTTGTTCTAGGCAGCGAATGCAGCAAGAGCCTTCCGTACGCCGAGGCGGCAGCGTTGGTCCAATTCCCTCTCATCTGCTGCTTCTGCACAGTGTACTACACCGAGCGGTTTTCGCTGTTGGCAGTTCTCTGTTATTCCTTCAGTCTGCGTCGCCGCGACGCCATGGCCTCTATCGCTGGAGATTTGGCCACAGTCTGTCGGCAGACAAATGTCGTCTGGGTCGCTGATTTCGCGGGCTTGAGACTGTGCCGACTCTTGGTCGACGCCAGCCGCAAGAAGGCGGACGTGCGCGGACGACGTGCTGACGACGGCGCTCAGAGAACTGGTGGTCGAGCGGAGAAACCGGATCGGACCGGTTCTCTTTGTGTCGACCGTGGGAGTGGCGCCCTCTCCTGGTGATGGGTGCCGCCTCTGTCACTATGGTCCTGCGGAACGGCGACACGTCGGCCCACCAAGCGGTATTTCACGTGCCTCGGGGGCGATTGCTGAGCTGTTATTCTACGCATTCATTTTATGAGCATTTGCTGTTATTTAGTAAGCGAACCGTATCATTAAGCGTATCATTTTGTTGGACAGACAACCGTCCCCCCAGCTTCACGTGAGTTCACGTGAGTCTCACATGTGCTTTTGGCGTGCCGTATTTGTCTTGTGCCGTACGCAGTGGTCGCAACGAACTCAAGTTCATCAGTTGTAAAACGCCTTTGAGCTGTGCAGTTCTCGCCGCAACGCTCCCTTACTGCACTTAAGTTCATCCGTATCTAGCGGTTGCCAACAGATATGAGAGCACACTAAACCCTAAACAAAAAGCCTAGCCTAAGCAAGGCCTAAAACTAAACTCAGCTGCCTTTGCAAACACCGCGCTAACGCTAAAATACTAAACTACCATATACCGCTAGTGGCTGTGCTGTGAATCTGCGGTCTATATATTGTAGTAGTTCGATAGGAGAAAGATTTCTCCCCCCTAGCCTAGCCGCTGTCGTGCCTCGCAGTAGAGCTTAGCCTTCTAGATGGCCCAGTTCGGCCGGCTGACATGCCGATTGGGTGGTCTGACATCGTCAGTCACTTCTGCTGTTTCCAGGGTTGCACAATAAAATGAAGTTTGTTTTTAAGCATCAATTTGGACAAATGCAACTAGTAGTTATTCATGCATAAACATGCTTGTTAGTACCAAAACGGACCTCTTTTTGGGGGAATGAAGAATTTGTTATGCAACCCTGGCTGCTGCGAAGCGGGTCGGCTGGTCAATGTCGGCAGTTCGTGGTCCCGCACGACGCGCTGCTCGGCCACCGTTCCGGCGACGCCTGGCGCTGACGGTGAAAGGGCGGGCGGCGGCGGCGGTGTCAAGCAGTCCAAGTTCACGTTCGCGCACGACAAGCTGCCGACGGCGACGAAGGTCAAAATGACGAACGAGGAAAAGTGGGCTCAGCCGTGCGGCGGCTTCTATGACAAGATGACGGGCACGCCCTTCCCCTCCTACTCCGACGCGCCCTCGCTGGCCGAGTTTTCGCTGGCCAGGGTCGACGACCTCTTCAACTATTGCAGCAAGGTGCGCGACAACGAGCGAGTTTTCGGCCTGCTCGTCAGCAACCGACTGACTCGTCAGGCGTCGATGTATCCGTTGACGTTCGGACTGGCGTGCTGCGCCGTGGAGATGATGCACTTCGCCTCGCCCAGATACGACATGGACCGATTCGGCGTCATATTTCGGTGCGCTTTTGTCGTCGGCTATGCTGTCGCGTCTGTCTTTATGTCGACGCAAAGGCGCACGTCCGCAACGGTTCAGCGCCTCTCCTCGTCAGGCGGACTGCATTCTGATCGCGGGCACCGTCACCAACAAGATGGCGCTGCCCTTGAGGAGAGTGCGTCGTTTCATTGAAGACTTGTGTCTGTGCGTGCGTGCATGCGTGTGCGTTGCGTTTCTGGCGTGGCATGGGCTGTTGGTGCGTGCTCATCAGCTGATCAGTGAGTAGAGTGTGACATTGGGAATGATGTGCGTTCCCGCAACGGAAGGCGTGTCGACACGGTTGTGTTGCTGCAGATCTACGATCAGATGCCCGACCCGAAGTGGGTGATCAGCATGGGGAGCTGCGCGAACGGCGGCGGCTACTACCACTACTCCTACCCCGTGCTGCGCGGCTGCGACCGCATCATACCCGTCGACATATACGTGCCCGGTACGGTCCCCCTGCCGCTCCCCCCCCCCGTGAGGCGAGAGTCCCCCCTCCTCCCCGGCAGGCTGCCGCCCGTCGGCGGAGGCGCTCCTGTATGGGGTGCTCCCAACTGCAGAAGAAGATCAAACGCCAGAGCC